>OVAO01002739.1:0-12225 GCA_900406285.1 Biscutella auriculata | reverse complement strand
ATCAAGTATTAAAAAATACTAATAAATATTCAATATTTAGGCTTACATTCGGATATCCATATTTTTCGGTTCGGTTCGGTTCAGGTTCGATTTCGGTTATTTAGATATCGAAATTTACTATCCATTCGAGTTTCCGATTTCGGTTCGGGTTCAATTTTTTTTTTTCGGTCGATTTCGATTTGGTTTTTCGGTTTCGGTTTATTTGGGCAGCCCTAAGCTTGAACCTTCAAAATTTTCAAAAGTATATGATCCAATTTTATTTTTTTATTGGACCACTCCCCAAAAACCTCAGAGCTGATCATTCATTCCTCTCATCACATCATTTGAACATAACTTTATGTCTAACCATATAAATGTTGGTGAAAGCTTTGTGAAACTACCAATGTGGGACTTTTGATATGTGGTATAATTTTTTTAAGGGTTAATTATAGGTTAAGGCACTATTGTGTAAGTTATTATGATAAAAGACACTACAATTCCTAAAGGCACTTGTCATGTTATTGTACCACGGTAGTTCTGAAAGAGTGAATTGAATTGTCGAAACTGCCCTAGAGGTTTTGAGAGGTGTTATATTAGCTAAATAAAACGGCTTTTATACTGACCGTTGGATGATTTTTGTCAACTCTAAGTAGTTCAGATCTAAGGGTCAGTGTTATTTAGTTACGTAGCCTGTTAGTGTTGAAGGTATCGATGTCATCATTAGTCCTCTTGGAAGAATAAGTTGCATAGATCCTTGGTAAGCTGTACTTGGAGAGAGAATTAGTTTCGTACTCAAACTGTTGCTTAGTTTTTGTTTTCGTCATTCGCTGCACAGCCTAATTTCTCTCTCAAGAAATTCGGCGAATTTGTTGGACGACGAGCGATAATTTCAGGAATCGCTTGTTTGTGATTATTATAGGTGAAATTTGGTAACTTAAATGCTTTGTTGATGTTCTCCTTTGGTGTTTTGGGGTCTAAATGTTGAGAGTTTTGTAGGTATGGATAAGCTTTGCATTGCGATGGTTGGTGTGTGGAAAAGTGATGAGACGGGGCTATGGGAGTTTGTTATTGAGAAAGGAAGATTCGCTAGACTTGTGCGTATTGGAGAAAGGTACACATTCGAGGAGCTACGGGAGAAAGTGGCAATGTTATTTGAAGAAGAAGATAGTATGTACATATCGTTTAGTTTCTGGCCTCCATCGTTCTCAACAACGTATGAGGGGAGAAAAACGCCGCCGGTTGTTTTAAAAAGCGAGGATTGTTTCCGTAACTTTATGAATGTGTTATTCCGGGAGAAAGAAATGAACCTGTATGTTACATTCTTGGAGAAGAGAGGTACGAGTAGCGCGAAGGCTCCCATAAACGTTGCGAGTGGGCAACGAACTCCGGGAACTGGGTCATCTGTTTATAGAAGAACAGAAGCTGTTTTAGGTAAGGGGCATGCTGTCCAAACAGATTTTGTTACGCCATCAGACAGTGGGAAGAACAATAAAAGGAAGCGGTATATTTTGGGAGGAGAATGTAGCGATCGCGGTTCTAGTGGTTCTGGAAATTTGATGGCTTCAACCCTAGAACCCATTTGTCTGGATGACTTTGCAGTGTTAGAGGAAGTAGAAGCAATAGAAGAACAACTTTACAGTGGTGGAAAGAGTTTGCATGAACCGAGCTTTGATTTGCTAGATGAAGAGGAAACGGATAATGAATTGGTAGAAGTAGCCAATTTAGAAGAGTTGGATGTTCGTGGGAATGTGTACGACAAGGAATTCTGGGCTCCTTTGTTGGATGATCAATTCGGTGGGTCGAATGCCCTCGAGATAATGTGCACGGATGTAGATAGTAGTGAACATTTATTCGGGAGTGGTGGATGCGGAAGATTGGATGGATATCCCAAGAATGACCGGGTAAACTTTCAATCAATGGATTCTAATTCACGGGTGGTGGGTCGGGTGGGCGTGGACAGAATGCAAGAGAAAAGGTTACTACGTGATATCAATGACGAGGAATTTGATATCCCACCGTTATTCAATGATCTGACGTATGAAATATCTGATATACCAGACTTGGAGATTGATGCTGGAGATGGAGAGATTTACGTGGGGAAAACATTTGGGAGTAAGGCGGATTGCCAGATTGCGCTAGCTATATATGCCATTCGGAATATGTTTAATTTCAAGCAATCGAGGACTAAAAAGCATTATTTCGTAGTAAGATGCGTTGACTTGTTGTGCGAATGGAGAGTTAATGCACATATGATAAAAGACTCAGCGTACTACCAGATTCGCAAAGCTATACTAAGTCATTCATGCAGTGTGGAGACGCGCAGTCAATTTACGAGGAAAGCAACATCAAAGGTTATTGCAGCAGTTCTAAAAGCGAAGTTCAATAATGTTGGGGTGGGTCCTAAACCGTTGGATGTTCAGCAACTAGTGCTAGAAGATTTGCGAATTTCAGCTTCTTATTTCAAGTGTTGGAAGGCGATTGAAACTGCGCAGGAAGAGCTAAGAGGTACAGAAGAAGCGTCATATACTAAGCTTGAAGAGTATTTGTATATGCTAAAACTAGCTAACCCTGGGACAGTTGCAGAGGTTGAAACCGAAGATAATGGGGTTGGTGATGAAAGGTTTTTGTACCTATTCTTATCATTTGGAGCGTCCATTGTAGGGTTTAGAAATGTCAGGCCCGTTATTGTGATAGATGGTACACACCTTACGGGGAAATTCAAAGGTGTATTACTAACAGCTAGCGGGCAAGACGCGAATTTCCAAGTGTTCCCACTCGCTTTCGCAATTGTGGACAGTGAGAATGACAAGTCATGGAAATGGTTTTTGACTAGAGTTGAGCGAATTATTGGTGATAGTCCACGGGTTGCGATTGTTTCTGACCGGAATCAGTCAATTTATACAGCGATCCACGCTGTTTACCCTAAAGCGAAGCATGGGGAATGCATTGTTCACTTGGCAAGAAATGTTGTGGCTCATTTCAAGAGCAAGGGGTTGGCAAAGCAAGTTGTAAAAGCGGCTTGTGCTCACAGGGTAGGTGTTTTTAGAGAAGTTTTTGGGCAAATTCAAAGTAGTAGTCCTACTTGTGCGAAATATTTGTTTGACATTGGGTTCACTCATTGGACAAGAGCAGCGTTTGGTGGTGATAGATATAATCTCATGACTAGCAACATTGCAGAGACTTTAAATAATTCATTAAGAAATGCCAAGGAATCCCCAATCATCGAATTGTTGATGTTTATACAATCAATGCTAACTCGGTGGTTTAGTGCTAGAAGGAAGAAAGCTGTAGCGCACCGTGGATTTGTAACCCCGGAGGTTGACAAAGTAATAACTAGTAATCTTGCAACTGCTAGAGGGAGTCGGGTTAGTACTATAGATGTATGGAGTTTTGAAATAGCTGGGGTTTTTGGGCAGAAGAACAACGTCAACCTGCAGTTGAAGAGTTGCAGTTGTAAGTTTTATGATCGAATGAAGATACCATGTGGACATGCCCTCATGGCTGGTGACTTCAAAGGAGTGCCGTACGGTCAATTAACTGATGAATATTACAGGACAACAACATGGTGTAAAACTTATGCAGGGGTAATTACGCCACCAGAGGATCCTAAAGATGGTGTTATTCCTACTGAGATTCGTGAAAGAGTGATTTTGCCTCCAAGGACAAGAAGGCCTTCAGGGAGACCTCCGCACAAACGTATTCCGTCAACGGGGGAGATGACGGTAAGCGTTATGGGTTTGGGAGTAATACTTAGTACTTTATGATAAGGTTTGCATTAATGAATTGTATAACCGCAACTTGTTTAGAAAATATTGCAGGAAGGGAAAAACCAGAGGGGTAGTACAAATAGGTGTGGAAGGTGTAGAGGTATTGGGCATAACAAGGTGAGCTGCAGAAATCCCATTTGATGGAGAAGTGGTGAACGTGTGTGGATTTATTTTGTTTTTTGGAATGCGTAACGGCAAAGGATTGGTTTCACATTTTGGATTTTGTGGTTATAGAAATGAATAGCAGGTTGTGGTGGATTGTGGGATGACCAACCTATTTGACTTTGTTTAGTCATGGTTGGTTAGCCAACGAAGGACACCGATAAAGTATCTATGTTTTGATTTGGATGACGGAATATTAAGTAATGTAATTGCGCTCCCTATTGTCAGGTTGTTTTTTTGGGTATTGAATAGATGTTGGTTAATTGTAAGGCCGGAATTTGGTTGCAGCAGAAGGAATGGGTTGATAGTAATTTTGTTTTGCATTCGTGCGATTGGTTGTACTGGACAAAAGGGATGTGAATATATGGATCTGAATTGTTGTTTAAGTATATCGGACCTATTGTCGATATGTACCATGGCGAATGGGGGTATGCAAGTCTGTTGCATTTGAAGATTTTGAATTATATATTGTTGGCGGATGTTTCTGTTTTGTATGATATAACGAGCATGGATGCGTATTATATTGGTCGATATAATGTAATTGGTACCATATTAAGAAATTTGATTATCGTATGTTAGTGTTGTTTTTGCTCGGTATGGTTATCTTGTGTATTATTGACTTTGCTATTAACTTTTACGCACCAGGTGTAACAGCTGCGACCTGGTTTAGTGGTTCTATGAAGACTGATTTTAAAGGGGTTTGTCTCTCATGATGTAGGGTGTTGCATGCCGGGATTTTGGAATTTGAATCGATGGATGTGAATTATTGTTCGTACTATTAAAGGAACCGGCAATATGTACCATTGAGAAATGGGGTGTTGGGGCTGTGTTTTATGTGTAGAATTGGAAGTATATATTCGTGGCGGAAGTCTCTGATTAATATGATATAACAACCATACATGTAGTGTTTAGTGGATCTATGAAGTTTGAATTTAGAGGGGTTTGTCTCTCATTAGGTAGGGTGTTTCATGCTAGGTTTTTGGAGTTTGAATAGATGGATGTGAATTATTGTTCGTATAATTAAAGGAACCGGCAATATGTACCCTTGAAAGAGGGGGTGTTGGGGCTCTGTTTTATTTGTAGAATTGGAAGTATATATTCGTGGCGGAAGTCTCGGATTAATATGATATAACGACCATAGATGTAGTATTTAGTGGTTCTATGAAGACTGAATTTTGAGGGGTTTGTCTCCCATTAGGTACGGTGTTCCATGACGGGTTTTTGGAGTTTGAATAGATGGATGTGAATTATTGTTCGTACTATTAAAGGAACCGGCAATATGTACCCTTGAGAAATGGGGTGTTGGGGCTCTGTTTTATTTGTAGGATTGGAAGTATATATTCGTGGGGGAAGTCTCGGATTAATATGATATAACGACCATAGATGTAGTGTTGTTGGATATATGTGGAGTGTTGCTCGAGCGTATATTCGCAAAGTACTCCATTCAGTATTTTGGAACCATATTAAGGTATTGGATATATGTGGAGTGTTGCTCGAGCGTATTGAAAATAACGGCACGGATTATTTGAGGCTGTGTTTAAGTAAGAGATGGAGAGTAAATAAATAACGATGAGCTTCGTTGCAAAAGTAAAAATAAAGCAAACATTCATTCAGTACAAAGACCGGTAGATGGTATATAAGCATATAATACATTTTGAGGACAAAATAAACCCGGTGAGAAATTGTGATGAAATAATGATTAGTATGTTAAGAGGGTAAGGAGATATTGAGACGGAAGGATCCAAAGTTCATGTTATCTTGAGGACAGTAAACATAACTGCGAAGGCTATAGCAACGATGATAGCCGAAATTTGGAAGTGCCTGTTGGTTTGTTTTTGTAGTTTGAGTAGTTTTTCATCAAATTCTTGTACAATAAGACGCTCGTTGGACTCTGTTTGAACTACGAATGATTCCAATTCTTCTAGTATGCCATCATCAATCCATTTGAATAAGTGGTTATCACTTCTAAGCTGGGAAATCACGAGGGCATAACAAAAAGGAGTTAGAAGGAATGAGGAGGCGTATTCATTGAGTGGATTGGGTATGGAAGTAGTACCTTGTTTGCGCTTGCAAAGGCACATCTAAAATAACGACGGTATGGATTATTTGCCGTCTTTGAAGTTTGTATCACGGGCTTCTGGCCGCACCAGCAGGTTATGGGTATGCCTAGTGGGCGTGAATTTTGCGGTGAGGAGTCCGTCGACTGTCTTGATGAAGTGCTCATGCTGGCATGTGTTGGTGAAACAAAGAACCTGTAAAAATGGAACATAACAGATAAGATAAAACAGATAGAGATGGAGAGATATGGGAGATTAGAAACAAACGGGGAAGATCTTATAAGGAAAATGTTGTTTTGGTTAAAGAGGAGAGTATCAGTGGAAAGCAACTTTCGAATGTAATGGACGATGAATATAAGATCCTGTTGTGGTTTTCCTATATGCTGAAGCTAAGGTAATGTCTCGGGCGTTTATAGAACTTTTGTTGTTGAGATAGGTCGCCCTAATTTTGTGGTTTGGAGAGGTAGGAATGGTAATGAGATTTGTTGTGGTCGGGACAAGTAAAGATAACATATAATTCATGACTGCATGTTCGGCAATTAATGACAATAAAGTGATCGAAATTTGACAGTGGTCTTTCGGATATGAGTTGTGGTAATTCTGTTGTTAGAGATCGGGCTTGAAGATGTTTTTTTTAATTATTATGTGAGGAATGTATGTTCAGTAACGGTGATGATGAAGTGACCAGAGTTTGTGGAATTTATTGTCCGCAGATTAAGACAGTAAATATTTTTCAATGTATTTGTGGGCTTGTTCTATATGTGTTATGTAGGTAAATGGGATACGTTTTGAATATGGAGATAATGTAAAAAGATCTGAGTATTGAAGATAGGTATTACTTAAGACTAGAGAATAAATAGTAATGGTTGATTTGATTTAATTGATGACTAAGTTAGGTAATGAGCATTAATAAGGAATACAGATATTGGTAGATTTATAATCAGCAATAACGAGTTGTTTTATATAATATGTAGAATTAAAATTTTCTTTGGATGATTGGTTGGTACAGGAGGTGGTAAGCTTCCATCACTTCTAAAAACCACATTGCTTGACGATCCGGCATGTCTGAGAGGTCAACAAGCTTATGAACCTGATACGAAGATGGTGTGGGAGTGAGATTAAAAGATGAACTTAATAGGAGATGAAAAAATGATGGGAAGGAGTAACCTTGATAAATGGTTTAGTGCCTGGATGGGTATGGTATACACCAACCACCATCAAGTACATGCCTAAAATATGAATTGTTAGATAAAAAGTGTTTATAAATTTTGTGTGGGATATAGGAAGTGAACAAAAAGTTGTGCTAACCGCATCTCCATTTAGGTATGTCCGAGTTTGTGGATAGGACGAGGTCAATAAGGCCCGTGCCATCGTCGAGAGTCATACGGTGCGGAGGATTGGTGAGATTAGGATTCGTGACCAAAACGCCCTGTACCCAGGCACGTTGAAATAAGAGAGGTCCTAATGCGAATGATTGTTGTGAAGATGTTGGATTAGCTTGGAGAAGTAGGTAAGAAAGCATCTTCACTGCTGGTAAATTGTAGTCCATTTGGCTGAGTTTGGTGATGAACTTTATATATGGTGTAAGCAGATTAACAGTTTATATATAGGACTTTTTGTTGCAAGTATATAGAGAGATGGCATTTTGAGATATATGTACGAGTATTATAGTTCGCCGTGGATTGGTATCCATGTGGCTTACCACAGTGATGAACGAGGTTAATTGTGTGTATGGGTATGCGGACGTTAGTCAGTAGTGACAGTTTGTATGGGTGTACGAGCTTTTTTATTCGAGTATTTGTGGTTGAAGCTATAATTGGTGAGGCATATGATGAGTAAAAAACTTTAACCAAATGATAGTGAACGGTGGGAGCAGGAAATTATAAGCGAGCTAGCGTGAGCTGTAAAGGTGAACATTGAATGGGGAGATGACGTTGGTGGGTTACATGTTTGGGGGTGACGTAAGCTTAGAGGAGACAGGCGGCGGATGGGGACAGATAGGTGGCGTTTTGGGGATGACGTAAGATACAGAGGGCTCAACTTTTAAGGATTTACCATGCCAAAAAATTTAGTTACTATTTGAAGGAAAAGAAGTCTAATCTGTGACATTGGGGTATGAGCGTGATAGAGTTGACTATATTGGGAAGAATATGGAATTGTATTGAAGTATTGGAATGAAGCACATTTATGGAAGTGAGCTGGTACTGTGAAGGATATAAACCAGCTTGAAATTCGGGCATGATAAGTCAACGATTGTAGTTCGGTGACATTACGTTATTATAAATGTTAGATTTAACAGGGCAACCAAATGATTGCAGACAATGTTAGAAGCAGGTAGAAGCACTTGGTGTGATAATAAGGTTAGAAAGGGTTATTAGTGAACCTATTTTATTGTGAAAATTCGCAAAACTCATCACCGTTAGCGTTCCTGCAAAAGAGTATTTTTTTCGGGTTGGTTGAGGAATATCAGAATGTGCATATTGTTCGGAAGTGGGAAATGTACGGCTGAAGAAGTAAGAGGACCATTAGAACATTGTCTCAAAACGCGAAAACATCCGTTGTGAAGGTTCTACACGATTTTAAGCGGCATATAAAATATGAAGGAACAAAAGAAGGGACGAAAAGTGACAATAATATGAAGGCTCATGATATGAATATAACAGAACCGGCGAACAACTTAGGCAGAATTAAAGAGAGGTGCAATGTAATATTGGAAGAGGTCCATGACATATTGTTGCCGGAGTGAGTCAACATGTGGATCAGTGATGTAGGACATCTCTTCAGGACCACTACAGTTGGCATGCATTTCCATGAATTTGACGGCGACAGGTCCGCAATCTCCGGTACGGTCGTTCTTGTACATACCTAGCTGGCGATGAACAGAGAATGGGGTGAGGTCGAAGGCTTGGCTGAGAGGGAAATTGGCACAACTCTTAACGACGTAAGGGAGCATTTGAGCAATGGGTTCCATGAAAGTTGAACACTTGCGATCATTGTAGAGGTCGCAATTGGGGTCTAGGACCTCAATAGATTTGAGCTTAAGATTGATAACGAGGCCAACCCAATGCTTCTGCATCCACAACATTGGAGCATATATTGTGTCGATGTCCTTAAGCCACTCAGCTTTTGAACGAGTGAACGCATGTAATGCTCTAGACCACTGATATCTGATTTTGTTTTTCGAAGCTCTAAACGACCTTGTTTTCTCTTGTAGATGGAATAGGAGCCACTGTGATGCAAAGTGTGCCCTCTCTCTTGCGAGTGTCTCAGAGTGGTGCTTATCCAAGTAATCCATAAGAACATCGATGTGCTGCACAGTAAGCAGACATATGGATTGTGAGTTGTACTGTGAGGTTCTGAAATTGTTCAGTAATTCGGTGTGCAGTGGTAAGGCTATGTGGATGGGGTTGATAACACTAACCTTGTCAGAAACCCAGTGCTGAGGCTGAGCGAGATCCAAGAAGAATTTGTTGTCAAAGTCAAATGGTGTGTCCGTCAAATGTTTCCTGCATGAAAGAGTATTAAGTCATTGGGAATGATTTGTGGTGGATGCAAGTGTATGGTTGATAACTAACTTGGCCGGGTTTGCTGAGAGGTAATCATGCAGCAGTGAATATTCACCCAGGTTGATTTCGGGAAACAAACTGGTAGAACTGCGACTTGGCTTGTCTCTGAAGAGGTGGTGTAGATTTATCTCGGACTGTGATAGTTGTGTTTGGTCTTTCTTTGGGGAGGACGTGGCGTCGTCTTCATCATCGTCGGACAGATTTTCGACCTATGTATGATTGGGAACGGTAAATATGTAGTGGTAAAAAGGAAGAGTAAGAAGTTGTATTTAACCTGGTTGGGGAGTTGTTCAGATTCTGTTTCTTCATCCATAACGTCAGTTTCTTCATCTTGGTTTTGGATAGGCTTCTTAAATGGACTTGTAACCTGATGAAGGGAAGGGTGTATTAGGAGACCATGTAAGATCGAATACGTAGAGATGGATGGTAGGTTGGTGTATGAAATGGAATTATTACACATACTCCGCACGCAGGGATTGTTTTGCAATGCCTAGGCCTTAATTTCCTTTTGTAGGTTTGGTGTACATATTCGTCTCGCAGTGGAGAATTAGGTTGTCCGGACTGAGGAACTGGCTGGGGAGGCGTAGACTGTGTTTATCAGAAACAATAGAGAAGATATGAGTTGAAATTTTGGTTAAAACAATGAGTATGGAAGCTTGATTATAACGAGATTGGGGTTGTCTTACCAATTGAGACAAATCAAAAACGACATAAGGAATGATGGCCAGCGATGGTGTTTGTACCTACGAAGAGTATGGGATTAGGATTGGATTTGTTTAAATTTACAAAAGTAAGTGCGTACCGGTGGTTGAGGCGGGCTTTGTATGATTGGATCATTAGGTTGTTCTTGGTGCGACGGATGATCCTGTGATATAGGCGCTTAGAGTGTGACGAGATAGTTATATCCACGATTAACCGAATAAATGAAGCTGGGGGGAAACCTGATTAATTGGGGAATACCCTTCAGAACTTGCAACTCTATTAACTAGATTTGTGAGGGCCTGCATATAGTGTGTAAGTGTTAGGTAAGATCTCGCAGTTAAACTATGGACATGTTAAAGGAAACGATGAAGTAGTGTATATAGGTTAGGAGGTTAATTGCACCATGCTAAGGCTAAAGTAGAGTGAAAAGGTAAACTAATATATTGTAAACTTAGATTTTGTAATTTTAGATTAGTGAGAATACATGGATGGTTTTAAATGGATGAGTAATGGTGGACATGACTGAATTGCATTAAAAAAGATGTGAATTAAGGGCAGTACGTAAAATAACTGAATACATGGATTGTATGAAAAGGTCGACAAAGGTAATTTGGTGTACAGAATGCAAATGTGGACGTAACATAAATGAAGAAATGGTTAATATTTATGGACATAGTCGGCTGGATGGAGCTTTAAACAGGTACGACAACAGTGGATGAAGAGCATACCTATAGCGAGAGATCGACAGCTCTAGGATGCTACGAAGAGTATGGGATTATGTTTGGATTTGTTTAAATTGACAAAAGTAAGTGCGTACCGGTGGTTGAAGCGGGCTTTGTATGATTGGATCATTAGGTTGTTCTTGGAACGACGGATGATCCTGTGATATAGGCGGTTAGAGTGTGACAACATAGTTATATCCACGATTAAACTGAATAAATGAAGCTGGGGGGAAACCTGATCAATTGGGGAATATCCTTCAGAACTTGCAACTCTATTAACTAGATTTGTGAGGTCCTGCATATAGGGTGTAAGGGTTAGGTAAGTTCTCGCAGTAAAACTATGGACATGTTAAAGAGAACGATGAAGCAGTGTATATAGGTAAGAAGGTTAATAGCAGCATGCTAAGGCTAAAGTAGAGTGTAAAGGTAAAGAAATTTATTGTTAAATTGGCATTTGTTAATTGGATTAGAGAGAATGCATGGATGGTTTTAAATGGATGAGTTATGGTGGACATGACTGAAATGCATTAAAAAATATGTCAATTCAGGGCAATACGTAATATAATTGAATACATGGACAGTATGAAATGGTCGACTAAGGAAAATTGTGTACAGTATGCTTACGTGAACGTAATATAAATGAATAAATGGATTAAAATTTATGGACATAGTCGTCTGGATGGAGCTTTAAACAAGTACGACAACAGTGGATGAAAAGCATACCTCTTGCGAGAGATCGTCACCTCTTGGAGGCTGAGTGCAGAAAAACTATATGGTTTAAGATGAATTGTCAGGTTGGTGTATGAAGTTATAGGTCTAGGAAGTTAAAATTATGATGGACTGATGTGTGGGAAACCTCATTAGCATCTATGTCTGAATCGGATGCTGGGATAAGTGGTTCGATAGAAGGATTGCCATGACATCCCTGCAAAATAATAGTTTTAGAAGAGGTAACTGAATGTAGATTTGACGCTTTAAAGCGAACACGGTGACGAGAATTGTAGTACGAAAAAAATATAACAATTGAATATTGCGCTTACTGAATGGCCAACGTCTTCATGATTGGGTCCATATACGGCCGATTGTTCCTGAGTGAGAAGGGTGTTTTCAAGAATTGGTTGTGTTGGATGTAAAGATATGAGAATATAATTGAACAATGGTTGTTGCTCACCAAATTCGTATCATGTTGATCGTCTACATGGTCGGGAGGAATAAAAGGTGGACTCGGGGTACGTTGGAGATCCTGCTATATGATGAATTGTATTAGGGA
>OVAO01002737.1:0-12228 GCA_900406285.1 Biscutella auriculata | reverse complement strand
AAGAATCCAAAATTCTTGGATAAACACCGATTTCTACGTTGTAGAATCATTGGCAGAAGGTACTGGCGATTTGGTCCTTGGAACAGAATTCCTGCAGAATGCCGGCAGGCAGATAGATTTCGAGAATTATGGTCTGATCCTTAAATACGTTCAGAGAGAATATTACCATAAAATCTACTTCCCCATCGGTACAGATGCAGCAGAGCTGAATGATAAAAGAATTAATGTCTGGAATGAAGCTTTTGTTCAAGATTCTGAGGTCAGTTCTGAGGGAATAGGATCAAACAATCTCGGAGATATGGAAGAGAAAAAATTTATGGACGGTAATGACAACGATCATGAGCCCGAGATGCTCGCCAACGAGGAACAAAAGAATGAAGGACCGGTTAACAGTGCACAAGCTCATCTCACTGAATTGTTCAAGAAATTGCTGCAGAGAAAGGGAATTGTTAACCCTCCCGTAGAAATGCTCCGGAATGAGACGCATGACAAAGCAGTAGCCTGTGTCACTAGACAGATGCGCCAGCTGTTGGCGGACTCCTCTAGTGAAGGGACAATTGCACCAGACCCTACAATTGATGATATCCCGGGACACATTTTGGCAGCGAGGCAGATGGCCCTAAAATTCCTCATTTTGGAGAAACAAGCTGAGTTAGACCGTGTGACTTTGGAAGGCGTACGGGCCCGGTTAGCAGTAATCGAGGTTTCGCTAAACCGCCGTTAGTCTCCCGTGAAAACCCGTCAAGCTCAGCGACGTTAAACAAGCTCACTTGGGAGGAAGTCCCATGCGTATCCTTTTGTAAATATGCATTTTTAAATTTCCTAAAGAGTCATTTATAGTATGAGAAAATCACTAACGAGCTATTTTCAGATACCAATTTCAGGACGTAACGACGAAACGAATAAGAAGGAAGAAGCGGGTCAACTTTCGTCAACCCGGGAGTAATATCGGCCACAGAATGATCGATATCGAGCACCTCGTTACTGATGGGCCAATATCGACCAAGGCATGGCCGATATCGGTTAGCCTATGGCCGATATTGAGTCCATCAAAACCCCTTTTGCTCAAATTTTTTTCCAAACTATCACTTTCACTTCTACTTCCTCACATTTTCTCTCAAAGTTTTCAAGAAAAACCATTTTCAAAGTTTTTGAAATCGTCGATTTTTGCTCAAATCTTTCGGGTTTTGTTGCTAGATCATCGGTTTTCCTCTCTTGACTTGCCTTTTCAACCGTTTATTTCTCCATTCCGACATCTAAGGTAAGAATCTCAAGCTCTTATTTTCGTCGTCACTATTCACCAGGAACAAAAATGTGAAATTTTGATGAATTTAGGTTGTGATTAGTGTGATATTTGCTCTGAGAACCTTATATATGATGTTGTTGATTGTTTCTCTATGAGATTGTGCCTTGAATTGAAGAAATTTTGGAATTCAGGTTCTTGGAATTTTTCTAGAGAAATTGGAGTGAAATTGGTTTTATTCGAAATGGTTGGCATGTCTCGAGTTGAACTTAGGATTGGATTTTTTTAGAACCACTCGGATTTAATCGCATTGATAATTTGTGGATTCTCGACTTTCTTGGGACTTTTGTGGGAATTTTCGAAACTTCGATATCTGCGTTTGATTGGTTGACTGATTGACTTCATTGATTATTTTGCGCCGGTCAGATTTGCCTTGTTAGAATTCACCGTGCGCGCTTATTCAAAATTTTTATAAGTTCTGAACTGACTATATTTCGAGTTTGACTTTTGTAGATATTTCATGTCGAGCCCAACTATACCGGATCTGAACGAGATATGGGCAACATTGGATGCCGACTTTCCATTTGCAGCACAATACATTTCGACAACACCATACCGCCCTGAGGCGACTACATCAGGAAATGCACCTCGTGACGAGAACGATGAGGACGAATTCGGGTTTAACTTGGAATTTGGACCCAATGACTTCCCTCATTTGTGGCCACCCGCAGATGGCACGGAGAATTCTTCCTTCTTTCCCCCGCCTTTGGATTCCGAAACCAAAGGAAAATTCTTTCCCCCGCCTTCGGAGAATTCTTCCTTCTTTCCCAAGCTTACCCACTACCACGCACTTATGGAAAATAAATTCGCTGGGTCATTCTTGCCCAACATTACAACACTAAAGGAGCTCGACATTGAAGACGATGTCCGACTGCTCATGGAAGCTATGGGTATAGATTCCTTGCTGGAATTTCGTCAACCAGGATTTCAGGAGCACACTTGCGCTTTCCTCGCCTCGCTGGAGGTTTATTTCCCGAAAGAAGACCTGGATGATGATTCGCATGAAGGGTATCTTTGTTTCACTGGATGGAATGATATCGAGCGACGAGTTTCGTTCGACGATATTGCGGAGATATTCAAGTTTCCGAAAGGGGGAGTAAAAGATGGCAAGTTCACCACCACTGAGTTGAATCTTCTGTGGAGAACGATTGGTTCTAAGGAATATAAAGCAGGCTCTACGAAGGGTTCTTTGATCAAACACCCCGCAGTTAGGTATGTGCAAAAGGTTCTATCTCACTCAGTCACTGCTCGATGTGAGACTGGAGCTGTGCACATGGAGGAGCTCAGTTTTCTCGGTCATTGATTAGCGCCGTTGATCCATGCCCTTCGCGAGTACGATGGTTTATTCCCGGACTTGGAGTCCCGAAAATTCAATCTTGTGAAACTTCTATGTCATCAACTCATGGTAGTTAAGAAAAGAGGTTGGACTTCCAAGGATGCAACACCAAAGATCTTCGTCGGGAGTTTTGTGACCCTGATTCTGCGGTTTGCCAATGTCCCTCTTCCTGAAGATAATTTAGGTACAAACCCGAGACCGATGGACTACGACTACCTGAAACGAAGCGGATTCCTGGACGGAACACTCCGGAGACGACACATATATTCTTTCACGTCTGGCAAACAGAAGCGCCAGAACGTCCTTCCTAACACCGCGATCACCTCCCTTTCAACGCTGGCTAACCTAATGTTCAGCCACAACCACCAAGATCTGCCCAATCTACTATGCCATGACTCTGGGATTGACGTTGTAAACGAGGATGAACCTAGCAACCCATCTCTCACGGCTGAGTATTTTCGCGATCAATCTGGGATTGCTCGTTACTCAGCACCGCTCGCTCCTACCCCTCTTATGCCCGGACCCACTCAAGACCTTTTTCTGGAGGCACTGAGTTCACAGAGAGAACCGCTTCAGGGACCGTGCTGTTCGGAAGACGGCTTCCACTGTCAAGGGAAAGCAAAAGGTGATTGATAAACTCCTTCGTCAGAACCAGAAATTGACTGCAACTTTCAAGGGCTTGATCAGCTGTGTTGGGTGTAGTTCCACTGCTCCGGATTGGATTGACTCAGATGAAGAGACTCTGGAGAGAGGCCATGCAAGAAAACGGCGCCGAACCAAGCGCCCGTTCCACAACATTCCGCCTCCCCCGGTTCCTTCCATCGACAACGAGTCCCCATCATTCTCCACTGACGGAGAATTCGATCCCTCGGCCAACATTTATTGAGGTCCATTCCTAAACACCTTTGTGTATAATGGATTTAGATTTTATTTCTCTTATTTTAGGTTCCTTCCTTCGAGTTACACGGGGACTGTGTAATTTATGTTTGGGGGAGAGACCGCCTTTGTGCTAATGTCGTTTTCTATTTTGTTTGAGTCTTGCATGCATTGTAAATAGTTAAGTTGATTTTGAGAAAGAAGAAAAAAAAAATCGAAAAATTTCACAAAAACCAAAAAGATTTTCGTTTTCATTCGATTTTCTAAAGAGAGCTTTAACATCTTTACTCGCAATCATCGAGTCCATTCATGTAGTTTTGAAAAGTCCTGAAGTTCTAGTCCTCGGATTTTAAAGACTGCTAGCTTAGGATTGCTTTCATTGTTACTTGAGTTTAATCCTGAATTTTAATTAACATGATCTTGACTGCATAACACATTGTTATAATATTGTGAGCTTATCTTATTAACACATCAAGTCTCTGCTTATATAGGACAGAGAGTAGGGTTTTGTACATGATCTAAATAAGGGAAATAGCCTAAGAGAATATACAACATATATACGAGAGATTATATGGTATCCTAACACACCCCCTCAAGATGGACGACCTAAGGAAGAAAGTCCAATCTTGACCGATAGGGATTGAAAGCGTGAACGAACAAGGGGTTCGGTGAGAGCATCGGCAAGCTGGTCCATGGTATAAATATGAGCGACACGGAGTTGTCCACTCTGCACGAACTGACGAACAAAATGATAGTCTAGAAAAATATGTTTCATCCTTGAATGAAACACCGGATTGGGAGCCGAGTAGGTGGCACCAATGTTGTCGCAGTAAATCACAGGCTGGGTCAGAACTGCAATGGAGAGCTCGGAGATGAGAGATAAGAGCCAACATAGCTCGGAGGTGGTGGAAGCAATGGCGCGGTACTCCGCTTCCGTAGATGACCAAGCTACTCCAGTTTGTTTCTTTGAGGACCATGCTATAGGGTGGTAACCAAAGTAGACGATATAAGCTCCAGTAGATGAGTAGTCATCCTTGTTCCCCGCCCAATCTGCATCAGTAAAGGCATGGATGAGTGGTTTGTTGGATGACTTAAATTAAATACTTGTTCTGACAGTGCCGACGAGATATCTAAGGATTCGTTTGACCGCAACCCAATGATCAGAGGTTGGGCGATGCATAAATTGAGACATCTTGTTTGTTGCAAACGAGATATCCGACCGGGTAAGAGAGAGATACTGGAGACTCCCAATGACAGCACGATACTCCGTAGGATCAGGGAGAGGCGTGCCACCATGTAGAGTAAGCGGCGTGTTGGAGCACATTGGCGTGGCTACAGTCTTCGCATGTGTCATGTTGGTCTGAGCCAAAAGATCATAAATGTAACGAGCCTGCGCAAGATGAATACCATGATAAGTACGGGTGACTTCAATACCCAAAAAATAAGATAAAAGACCTAAATCTTTAAGAGAAAATGGTTGAGAGAGAGAAGCGATAAACCCAGTTATGTGATCAGAATTGTTGCCCGTGACGATAATGTCATCGACGTACACCAGCATGTAGAGAATAACACATCCCTTGTTGTAGATAAAGCGTGATGCATCTGTTAAGGAGTTGACAAACCCTGTGGCAAGGAGAAAATCACGAAGCTCATTATACCAAGCGCGAGGAGCTTATTTCAGACCATAAACCGCTTTCCTAAGTTTGCAAATAGCCGATGGGTTGTCTTTATCAATGAAACCATGGGGCTGCTCAATAAAGACTTCTTCCTTAAGTGTGCCTTGCAAGAATGCATTATTGACGTCGATTTGTCTCAATGGCAAAGCCCGAGAAACCGCGGTGCTGAGAATGACACGAATGGTTGCGGGTTTGACGACTGGACTGAACGTCTCATGATAGTCAAGACCTGGACGTTGCGTGTAACCCTCCGCGACTAGTCGAGCTTTGTACCTGTCAATAGAGCCATTAGGTAAGCGTTTAATAGTAAAGATCCACCTGAACCAACGACATTAGAATCAGGTTTTGGAGGAACCAAATCCCAAGTGTGATTTTTAAGCTGCGAGTTGATTTCCTCAGTCATCGCATTGCGCCAATGTGCATATTTGAGGGCTTGAGTCGGAGTAGATGGGATGTAGTTGGGATCAGCAGTCAGAGTAGCATGGAGGTTGAGATGGTGAAATGGCTTCTTAGCCCGTATGCTTTGACGAACTGAGACTGGTGCAATCGGCTGAGCTGGTGCTGGAATCTGTTGCGTGACTAGTGGTGTCACAGCTGAGGCATCAAGAGGTTGCGCGACATCAGAATGTTCCTGGGCAGGAAGCTGAGTAGTGACTGGTACGGAGACAGACCCCGCTGGAGCAGAGGTTGTTGGTTGTGCTTCACGGACAGTTGCACTAGCACGATCAGCCGCGGTGGACAGGTGAGGGAGCAAGACGCGCGTGACTGGGGGATGCGACGGTACCTGCACAGTGTCATCAACAACAGCTTCGAAAGGTGTTAGGTTGGAGCTAGGAAATACTGACTCATGAAACACTACATGCCGCGACGTATAAAGACGTGATGTCGATTGATCTAAGCAAAAATACGCACTTTGCGTTAGAGAATATCCAAAAAAACACAAGGCGTAGACCTATCATCTAGTTTATGGGATGCATAAGGTCTAATCCAAGGGAAACACAAGCACCCAAACACTATCAATTTAAGAAAATTCGGAGAGTGACCAAACAAGTTTTGAAAAGGCGTAGGCATCCTATTAATTAAGAATACCGCTGCCGCAAACACATAGGTCCAAAAGGTTTTGGACATAGAGGCGTGAGACATTGGGGTCAAGCCCGTTTCAACAATATGTCGATGACGGCGTTCTGCAATCCCATTATGCGCAGGAGTATGCAGCGGAGAGTTCATATGTGCGATCCCATGTAAGGAGAGAAACTCTCGCAATCCCACATATTCACCCCCATTATCGGTATAGAGATTTTTAAGTTTGAATCGAAATCTTTTTTCGACCAACGCTTTACACTTCTGAAATGTGTCATACACCTGTGATTTTCGTTTTAGCGGATAAAACCAAGTATATCGAGTGAAATGATCAACAAATATTACATAGTATTTAAAACCATCGACCGAAATCATTGGAGAGGTCCAAGCATCAGAAAATACTATATCAAGAGGATGAGACGATTGCAAAGTCGAAGTAGAAAATGGTAACTTGTGCATTTTATTAATAGAGCAAGAAGATCATGGTTAAGCCAACAAAACATCGGAAGAAAGCGGTAAATCAAACGTAGAAATAGTTTTGCGCAGAATTTGTAAAGCGGGGTGCCCTAAACGAGCATGCCAATTAGAAATAGATGTTTTAACAACTAAAGCAAAAGCAAGAGAAGGCCGATTTGGACCAGCAATTTCGGCCATTCATATGTGCCATTCTTAGGAATGCTCTTTAGACGAAGAGTTCCCGTGACTAAATCTCGAACCTGGAAAAATGTAGGTGTAAACGTTACTGAAACCCCATTAGTTTTGCATAATTTAAAGACAGAAATAAGGTTTTTGTCAAGTGATGGTAACAATAATACTTTANATCACTCAGTAACACATCGTCACCCCCATTGTATGGGGAAGGGAGAGACAGGTTGGCAAGGTCTGACGTCATGTGGTGCGAGGCTCCAGAGTCTACAAGCCAAGTGGAGGAGTGAGAGAGCATGGTTGAATTTGCCCGTGGCTGCCAAGACTGCTGATACAGTTGCTAAGAGGGCGCAGACGGTTGGTAGTGTGGCTGGTAGGGCACGGGAGCAAACCAAGGGCGTTGCTTGGAGACTTGAACCATGGCAAAACTTGGCATTGTGCCCCTGAGTCCCACACGCCTGACAACGACCTAGATAGGGACGAGGAGACCGGTTAGAATTATTGTGGCTGCTGGAACTAAAGCGTTGGCCTTGAGTTGGCATGGTTTAGTTTCAGTGGCGTGTGCAACAAGTTGAATAGGAGAAGCATCAACGCATAAAAGCATGGCTTCACAATTGAGCAATTTTTCATGAAGCTCGGTAAACGAAATCAGACTATCACGAGCGTTAACGACATCAACTTCAGACTTGTACTCTTCAGGCAGACCAGAAAGCACTTTCTCAATCAAGTCCTCTGGATCCATCGGCTTCCCAAGCAAGGCTAAGTCATCGGATTTTGCTTTAAGCACCTGGAGATATTCACTTACAGTTTTCGTGCCTTTGACGCAGGTGCGGATCTGAAACTTTAGCTGCTTGATATGGCCTCTGGTAGGATTCCCGAATGTGTCAGAGAGAATTGTCCAAACTTCCTTTGTTGTGGAGGCTGTGGAAACAACAGAGTGCACTGGGAGAGAAATTGCACCAAGGAGCGAGCTCTAGAGTAACCTATCTTGACGTCTCCATGGAGCAAACTCTGGATTCGGAACCGAGACTCCATCAGTGACAATCATGGCTGGCGGCAACGTGTGCGATTCGTCCAAGAACTGATGCAACTCATGCCCTCTAATAGTGCCCTTACTTGTCGGTTCCATATGAGGTAGTTTGTTGGTGTCAATTTCATGATCCCATACATATTAACAGAGAGTAGCGTAGCCTAAGGATTATGAGAATTGAAAATTGAGGTTCTCTCAGCACTTGATTCAGACATGATGGAGGAGAAGAAAAGCAAACTTCCAGAAAAAGGAAAAAAAAACACAGAGACTCTGACAAAAAGCAGAAAAAAGCAGAGGAGGTCGATAGAGAAGAAGAAAAGAGGCTGCGGGAAAAGGAGGTTTTAAAAACCTAGTAGCTCTGATACCATGTTATAATATTGTGAGCTTATCTTATTAACACATCAAGTCTCTGCTTATATAGGACATAGAGTAGGGTTTTGTACATGATCTAAATAAGGGAAATGGCCTAAGAGAATATACAGCATATATACGAGAGATCATACGGTATCCTAACACACATTCATGGTTTTCTTATTTCAAACGAGTTTTGGGCACCTGAGCCTATACACTTTTTACCTGAACTCGGTCATTCTCCCTTTTAGAATGATTCCCCTCTCTCCCTTTTACCCTAGCCTAAACACTCATTAAAGTTTTTGATTAATTTAGTGATTGCGGTTTTGCAAAAACTTGAAATATTAAGAGCACTGATTGAGAACATCCATTGGGTAGTCTAGGATGTCGGGTCTGAGAGGAAAAGAAAAAAAGCTTGGGAAGCCTAAAGTATCGTTTATCATACAATGGGTAGAACAAGTTAAGATTATGGGAGTGTGCGTTGAAAAAAGAAAATAAGGAAGAAAAAGAAAGAGAAAAGAAATGGATGGGTAGAAAAAGGAAGAAAAATCACCAGAGAAAAAAGAAAAGAAAAGGGATGTGGATTATGAAACCAAAGCGGTTTAGTTAGACTCTAGTTTAAGAAAAGAAAAATGCTCCAAGGGAAAGAAATAAAAAAGAAAAAAGAATAAAATAAAAAGAATAAAAGCCTTGGAGTAGAAAAAGAAAAGAGTATAGAAAAAAAGAAAAATCCTTAAATCTCGGAAAAGAAAGAAAAAAATGGTGAAGAAAGAAACTCAAAGAGAGTAGGATTGGGTAGGTCTAGAGTCTTGTTTAGGTGGTTCTGGATGCTCGATATTGGTCCCCTAAACGCTCTCTATCTTGCTCGGTTTTGCTCTAACCCTTTCACTCCGCGAGAGAACCCTTGTTACAATCAACCTCCATGCCTTGAGGAACCTTCTCTCTTTTTGCGTTAAAATCCCCTTTATACCAAACCGAATGAAACCATTGTGCATGTCTTGATAATGTTTCACCCTCACCTGAATGAATGTAGGAAGGCATGAATAGGCTTAGTTAGGTGAATCGCATTGGCTTGGTAATAACGATGGATGGAAATTGAGCCTAAATGATAGGACGAGTGTTTATGCATGAATGGAAACGCTCTCATTGTTGACTTTAGACTGTTATGCTCTCGTTTTTCAAACTTCTTTCTCTTATTTGAATTCTGTCATGCTTGAGGGCAAGTAGAGTTTAAGTTTGGGGGAGTTGATATGCTCGATTTTTATCTTTATTTTAGTCCCGTCTCTTCCTCGGTTTTGTGCATTTTCGGTTGTAGTAGAGTCTTTTGGGATTGCATTCGTGTACATATTGTATTTCCAGGTGTTTAGAAGGACCGTGCAGCATTCAGGGGCTAAAAGGACGAAAACGAGCAAGAACGAGTCAACTCCGGGAGTCAACCAGAGTCAATATCGACCACAAACCATTCAATATCGGCCAGGTAGTGCCCATGGCCCCAATATCGACCACAATATCGACCAGGCACTACCCACACTCTCAATATCGGCCAGTGAGGAGCCAGTTTCGGCCAGGTGAAGCTCCATATGGCAATATCGGCCACGTGATGCTCCAGATTCAGTATTGGCCATAGAAGGATCCGTATCGGCCACCTCTTGAACGATATCAGTCATTTCTAATGCCAAAATCTGACATTTTTGCCCCTGAAGCCCTAATTTCCTCACCTATAAATGCTCACCTCATGCCATGTGATGGGTGTGACGTTTTTCGGTTGTTAGAGAATATTTTGTTGCAAGTTTTAGTCTAGTCTCTGTAGTTTTAGATCTGGTTATTTGCTGTAAGGAACCTTGCCTTAAGTTTTAATGAATAAGATCTTTGCTTGTTATTTGCTTTGTTCAGTTATGATTTGTGAGTAGTTATGTTTAGGTGATTGGTTAGGCTAGAATAGGGCATTGGATCTATAGATCTAGTGTTCTAGGGTTTAAAACTACAAGTATTTTATATGATAAGGTACTCTTAAGGCTTGATTGCAGTCCGGCCGGCTCAATCATGATCTAAAGAAAGCTTCTAAACCCTAAATGGAATAGTTAGCTTTTAGTTTCCACCTTATACAGTTCTGAATGTTGTTCTTGATTGCCTAGATATGCAGACGCGAGAACGCGGTATTGATGCATGTTAGGATAACATTTAGGATGAGTTATGGGAAAGTAACTGCTTCGGGGTTCTCAAAGCATGCAGACACGAGAGTGCGATGTTAGAGTTACCCTGAGAGAGGCTCTTCGTGCGAGAGGGGTTGAGTCTATCTTAAATTTCTTAACCCCGAAATAAGATTAAAACCGGAACACCTAGACCTAGGATCCTTGCTTGAAATCGATTTGCCTAATCAATTGCCTGTTTTCTCTTTATTTGATCTTCGTTATTCTCTGATTTAGTTTGCTTGTTGAATGGTCACCTGCTTGGCATCCCTCAAAATCAGAATCAGAATACCCAATGATCTTCAAATTATTTGATCTCTAATACGTGAGCATATGATCTTTTGTTCTCTGTAAGTACCTCATGACCCTTTTCACTGCTTTCCAATGGTTCATTCCTGGATTGCTTAAGTATCTGCCTAAAGCTCCAACAATGTACGCAATATATGGACACGTACAAACTTGAGCGTACATAAGACTCCCTATTGCCGACGCATAAGGGACCTTTTGCATCTCCTGAATTTCCAGATTTTCTTTAGGGCATTGATCGAGACAAAAAATTTCTCCCTTAGCAACTGGAGTATCTCTTGGTTTACAATCTTGCATGTTAAACCTTTTAAGTACTTTATCGATATAGCTCTTTTGTGACAATCTAAGAATTCCTCGAGATCGGTCTCGATGAATCTCGATTCCTAAGACAAAAGATGCCTGACCAAGATCTTTCATTTCAAAATTTTTCTTAAGAAATCTCTTGGTTTTAACCAGCATGCCCATATCGTTTGTGGCCAATAGTATGTTGTCGACATATAAGACTAGGAAGATACACTTGCTCCCACTGAATTTTTGATACACACAATCTTCAACCAAATTCACCTCAAAACAAAAGGAGATGATTACCTTATGAAGTTTGTGATACCGTTGACGAGACGGTTGTTTTAGCCCATAGATTGATTTCAACAATTTGCATACCATTTTCTTTGCATCACCTGAGACAAAGTTTTTTAATTGCTGCATATAAATTGTTTCATCAATGTCCCCATTGAGAAACGCTGTTTTGACATCCATCTGATGAAGCTCCAAATCATAATGTGCAACAAGGGCCATAATTGTCCTAAAAGAGTCTTTTGATGAAACTAGAGAAAAAGTCTCTTTATAGTCAATCCCTTTTTCTGAGTATAGCCTTTAGCTACTAGACAGGCCTTATACCTTTCCACAGTACCATTCGAATCCCTCTTGGTCTGAAATAACCATTTGCAACCAATGAGTTTCTTTCCTTCTGGTAACATGACAAGTTCCCAAACTTTATTGTCTAGCATCGACTGATACTCTTCATTTGCTGCTTCGATCCACAAATCTGAATTGGAACAAGTCATTGCCTGGCGGAAGTTGATAGGATCATCTTCCAAAAGAGTTTGATTTTCCTCATGTTCCATTAGAAATACTATATAATCATCTGAAATAGCATTTCTCTTTACCCTAGTGGATCGTCGCAAAACAACATGATCATGTTGCACTACATCTTGAGGATTTTGAATTTGACCTNAGGATTTTGAATTTGACCTTCATGTTCGATATCATCGACATCCTGAATTGGAGGAAGAACTTCATTATCAACCAGAGGTTGAAGTTCATTATCAACTTGAGGTTGAACTTCATTATCAACTTGAGGTTCTAGATTTGCTTTTTTTAAAGCAACTATACGAATCGGAATAGGCACTGGAGCCGATTCTTCCTCAAAGATGATA
>OVAO01002736.1:0-12228 GCA_900406285.1 Biscutella auriculata | reverse complement strand
CCTGATATCCTTCCCTTTTCGTCAAACTGAATCTCCACGAACTTACCAAAACGACTATAACGTACACAAATAAACAGTACAAACACCCAACGTGGTCAGATTCAAAAACTTTAAAAAATAAGTCATCTATAATATAGATCAAAGAATCCTAAATAGATATGAGGAATCATAGTCACCTGGAATTATTGTTCCTGACAGTCTTTGCATTTCCGAATGCTTCTAAAACAGGATTTGACTGAATAAAGGCACAATTAACAAGCTTATAAAACCAGGTTAAAGTAAAAAAAAAAGGAAAATCAACATTATTTGGATAAGGAGCTGAGCATATAGCTCCTAACTATAGCCTAAATGTGGATGACTACTAGCATTCCTTTTCTGACGTTTCAGTTATTTTGCCACTCTTCAGTTTCTCATGAAAAGAAAACTCGAAATGAAGATTTAACCATCCTCTGAAGTTTTAGTTATATGCTCAATTTTCTAAAAACAGTATTTGAACGAAAACAAATACAAATAAATATATGATGCTTTTTTTACCTCCAACACTTTCTGTTCAACACTCCTTCCTTCAGCAGCAGCTCTCCCTCCCATGTAAGCAAGATATCTCATAAGCAACTTTGTGCTTTCAGTTTTACCAGCACCACTTTCTCCACTAACCAGAATAGATTGACTTACTCCATCATTAATCATCTGTCTGCATCAGAACGATGGAAGAAGGCAATTTTACATAGGATCAACAGCAACAAACAAAATAAAAAGTACTATTTTACCAGTGTGTACGAATTACCTATATGCAGCATCTGCAACAGCGAATGGATGTGGACTTAGCTCCCCTAAGGCAGCTCCTTTATACTGAGCCATCATATGGCTACTATAAAGATGGGGAAGTCGTCTAAATGGATTAACCGCAATAAGTATGCTTCCTGTATAAGTCTGGAAGTAAATGTAAGTTTAGTCCACACATATCTAGGATACATATTTAAATATGAAATCATTAAGAATTACTCACATAAATCTCATTTATATCATATCTTGAATGCAAATTCTGTAGTACTCCAGGTTCGTGCAAATACGCAAGTCTTGTCATATCGTCCACTCCAGACGCCGGCGCTTCCATATCTTTTGGATAAGCATTAGAGACTTTTGTAACAACCTAAATTTTTCAAATATATAGAATTAGAAACTGCTTTTTCTTTGTTTCAAATTTACATGAGAAGCACACATACATGTTTCCCGGAAGCGCATAGGACTTTGATCTCTTCACCATTAACCTCCACAACTTCACCATCAATCCATGCTTCATCAGGATCCTCCACCCACACAGACGACCCAACTGAAGGATTGAAGTTAGCAACCTGTAGAAATAGAGATAGAGAGTGTCAAAAGATAGGGCTCATTAAGGAATATAAGCAAGAAACTGCTAAATTCATTTCACTATTTTCACGGAGTACTCATCGTGGATATGATGATGACTAGTCAAAACATTGCATTTTTAGCCTCAGCTTATATAATATTTCCGACAAGATTTTCAATTAACAGTTGACAGAAAAAAAAAAAAAAAAAATTTCAATTAACATTGCAGCTGACATTACATATAACCAAAAGAATCTAGAATTCGAAATGTAAGGAGACTGGAAACAGTCAACTCCTAAAGTTTTCCATATATATTGCTAAAGTTGTCAAAAAGAAGACCGAACACAGACAAATCGAAAAAATTGCAGCTTGTGGCAGGAGAAAAGAATCAAGCCAGTTCCTCTCAGCTGAAAAACGAGAGCTAAAAATTGCTTCTTGAGCTCTAACAAGCTACTAATTAGATGAATCAGAAACTTCCTAAACAGCTACGTTTTGAATGAAATTGGATTACCAAGCGATTCATCAAAAGCGTAAATGGAAGAAATCAAAGTATTTTTGTAATGACCAAGCATCAAACTCAAAACAGACAAGTCTTACTCGAAGTCAAATCTGTAGAATCGTACAAGACTATCATCTAGGACTCAATGCCAGCAAAAAGCCATGATCCCAAAAATAGAACCGCCTAAAAACGTCAAATTAACCAAAAGAAGACAATAAAAAAAACCCAGAACCCAAATTCNTACAAGACTATCATCTAGGACTCAATGCCAGCAAAAAGCCATGATCCCAAAAATAGAATCGCCTAAAAACGTCAAATTAACAAAAAAAAGACAATAAAAAAAAACCCAGAACCGAAATTCGCTTCAAGTCAATCTAACAAAACCCCTGACTACTAATTTCCCCAAATTGAACGAGACTTGATCAAAATGACGCAATCAAAACACCAAATGAAATCTTACCATTTCGTTTCGTAGATCAGGTACTTCAGATACAGATTCTAGATCTAGATTGAATCAAACAAACAGTGAACTTCTGAAATCTACACAAACAAAAAAAAATATATTTCCAGCGAAGAGCTTCAAAGTAACTGAGATTTGGTGAAGAAGATGAAAAGGAAAAAGGGTGCAAATCTAAACGCGTTTCTGAAAAATTTCCGCCGGAATAATTTTTGAGTATTATTTTGTTGTTTCTCTTGTTCTTTCCTTAGCTTTTCTTTTTCGTGCTTCCCTCCTCTCTTCCACCTTCTCTGGGATTTGGTCCGAATCAATTACTTAGCAAACACCATAAAACTTACTTTTCAATTACAATTAAAATATTATTTATGTTTATTGTTAATTAAGACATTTGTCCTCTAAATATGGATAATTATGGTTTTTACCCGTCCGACACGCAAAACCTTTTTTTGTCCATTCGCAAAATCTTAACGTATTTCTCCCAAAAAGACCAGATTCATTCTAGGATTTTTTTTTTTTTTTAAACGTACAAGTGTGTTATTTAATTTAACAACTTCATTAAATATAAAGTGTGTAATGCCTTAAGTTTTCTATCTCTTTTTCCCTTGAGAATTTTTGTGATTATTTTCATATTACTTGTTTACATGATACACGTAATGTCACAGACGAGAATCTGACTTGAAATTTCTCGGATTATTAAAATTCATTTTTTTATTTGCGTAATGGTATATTTCACACTTAAAACCCTTATATACATACGCATTTCAAGATCTTGAACATTGACGAGAATGATAATACAAATTACGGACATGCCTCCAAAAAAGCTGCAAGGTTTGGATCATCACAAAATGGAAGAGTGGTTCGAGCAGCTTCCAATCTCCCTATAACATCCGTTGCTAGTCTAGTAACAGCATCAAAATGGTATAAGAGAAATTAAGATACTTTCATTAAAAAGAAATGAGAAATTTTCTATCCAAAAACGTCATTGTCACTGATGAAATTGCAGATAGGTACGTAAGATACTTGTAAAATCTATGTTTTATTTTGGAAAATCATATAATTCATCTATGTATTGTTTCTTCTTTTGATTTTGGAACTTATGTAGTTAAAGAAAAAGAAAGATAATGTAAGAAGTTATGTAATTTGTAAATAGGGAATATCAAAAACTCACCATTGGAACATCTCTCCAGCCCCATACGTATACAACTGTGTTCTCCCAGAGTCATGATCACAAGTTTCAGTTTCAGTAAGTGAAGGAGCATGGAGAGAAGTGCATTGGGAGATGATGGTAAGTTCGTCCAATCGTGTTTTTTATTTTTTCAATCAAATAAGTCAATCCTTTTAA
Organism: Biscutella auriculata; assembly: GCA_900406285.1. Classification (NCBI taxonomy): domain Eukaryota; kingdom Viridiplantae; phylum Streptophyta; class Magnoliopsida; order Brassicales; family Brassicaceae; genus Biscutella; species Biscutella auriculata. The sequence goes on along the minus strand of OVAO01002736.1, from coordinate 8,580 downwards.
AGAGATTATCCACACAACACGCGGATTTAAATTTTATTATGTGCTTTTATAAATGTGTTTCGACTTCGAATATTATTCTATAGATTGTTATGTTTCTTTTCATAGAATTATTGTTGATTAATTTAGTTCTTCAATAGTTTTTTTTGGGTACAATGTCGCAAAATAATATAATCTAAGGTAAACATATATAAACAAATTTAGAAACTAAAAATAGAATTTAATAAAGATGGATGGCGATTTTCTACTACTACGGTAAAATAACGAGTTGATATCCATGTCTGAGAAATGCTAACATTAAATTGTACGAGTCCAAACTAACTATCTCGAGTATCTTATATACCAGACGCATAAGTTAAGATGCAACTTCAGATACCACAAACCTTTCATATCAGAAAAGTAAGCGAACGATGTGCTTGGAAGAATTTACATCTAAAGGTTTCACACCATCAAATGTGAATTAGCATTTTTTATAGCAAGTTCCTGAAGATTTTTCATAGTTATCTTTGAGATTTTTGCAGATTCAATCGCCTTTTAAGGAAGGTTAATTCGTGGAAAGAGATACATCGCTCCTTCGACTTTGTTGCATGTTACGCCTTCTATGTTGTTAAGAGTCTCTTCCAAAGTCTGCACATTCATTGTCATGCTTTCCATATTATACAAAGAGATTGGTATGATCTTTTAAATGTACATTTATCTTTAAGTAACATTTGCACATTTTTCCATAGATGAGAGAATTCCATCTCTCTCATGCATGTGTCATATGAGTCATTATCAGGCTGATCAAATAATCAAAAAGATTGATCAATTATGTCATTATCTATTACAAACACTTACCGAAATCTGTTAGGGAGAAGTCGAGAACTGTGATGTTACTTTGGGTGGGTTCATGACAAGGCTATCAAGAATCTGACCAAAGATGTTAGAGTATCACCATCGGTGTTATTCATTAATGAGTATATAAAAATATTTTATTATTATATCATCATATTGCCGAGAGAGAGAAAGATAAGGAGAGATAGAAAACGAGAGCCGGTAAAAAGAGACACATATGAGACTTTTTTTACTTTTTTCCTTCTTTCCAATCATCTTGTGTTACGTCAATGTTTTAATAAGTTTCTTAAAATTCTTGTTAAAGAATCGATTGTATCAGTTTAGTTATAAAATTATTTTTTTTAAGCCTAAGAACCCCATTACATTCACTGATGGACATGGTCTTAGAACACAAATATACAGTAGCGAATATATATATTTATATATATATATATATATATATATATATGTTCTCTTAAAGACATGAAAGAACGAGAAACACCTGAATCTTGAGAACTATCTTTTCCTTGCTTGAAATCGCCTAATAGTTTGTGAAAAGAGATTCTCATTAACCTTACAAGAATCCAATACAAGGAGTTTATATAAGCTCGAGAAAGGGAGAGAGCTTAACGGAAATAACAGAGAAACAGAGCCAATAACGGCTAACTAACTCTCAAACTGAAAAGAGAGAAATCTGTATAACACGTATATGTATGTTGATACGCCCCCTCAAGCCGGAGTGTACATGGACGAAACACCGAGCTTGCCAATGAGACTACGAATCTGTGCCGGATAGAGGGGCTTAGTGAGGATGTCTGCAACTTGGCAATCAGTTTGTACGTGAAGCAGTTTGAGGGAACCATCTTCCACTTTTTCCCGAACGCTATGACAATCAGATTCAATATGTTTTGTTCTCTCATGGAAGACGGGATTGTTGCCGATGTGAATTGTTGCCATGTTGTCACAGTAGAGAACTGTCGGAGCCTGAACATAGACGAGAAGGTCTCGAAGCAAGCTACGCAACCAGACAATTTATTTGACAGTGAATGACATACTCTTGTATTCTGCTTCAGCAGACGAGTGAGACACCATCTTCTGTTTCTTGGATTTCCAAGAGAGTAAGGATTCTCCGAGAAACATGTAATAACCAGAGACGTATCGTCGAGTGTCCAAGCAACTTCCCCAATATGCATCAGCGAAGGCTTTGAGGTCTAGAGATGATCGAGCTGAGTAAAAGATTCCTTGTCCAACAGTACCTTTAATGTATTGGAGCAACTTGGTGACAACTTTCATATGAGGAACACGAGGACTGGCAGTATATTGAGCTAATTTATGAACCACAAAGGAGATATATGGCCTTGTAATGGTCAAGTAGATCAACTTTCCAATGATACGACGATATGATTCAGGATCAGGAATGAGCTCACCATCATCTTTACTGAGTTTATGATTTGGTTCCATGGGGATAGATAAAGGTCTGCAAGCAAGAAGTCCAGCTGAGTCAACCAAATCCAGAGCATATTTTCTCTGAGATACAAAGATTCCCGAAGATGATTGAGCAATTTTCAGGCCAAGGAAGTACTGCAAAGGTCCTAAGTCTCGGAGCTTGAAATGAGATTGAAGTTGAAGTTTGAGATTACTCACTGCTAAATCAGAGTTTGAGGCAATGATGATATCATCAACATAAACGAGAACGATCAAAATGATAGAGTCTGTGACCTTTGTAAACAAGGTGGAGTCAGACACTGTTTTAGTGAATCCCAAGCTCAATAAAGTGTCTGCAAACTTGATGTACCATTGTCGAGATGCTTGTTTAAGACCGTATAAAGATTTTTGAAGCTTGGAGACTGCATTATGTGGCAATTCTTTAAGAATTCGAGACTTGTAACCCGGAGGAATTATCATGTATATCTCCTCATCCAGGTCACTATTCAGAAAAGCATTTGAGATGTCCAATTGGGACAGAGACCAACCACGAACAACAACAACACATAGGAGCATTTTGACAGAAGTAAGCTTCGCAATTGGTGCAAAGGTATCAACAAAGTCCAAGCCTTCTTTTTTATTGTATCTTTTAGCACATAAGCGAGCTTTGTGTCTTTCTAGAGCACCATCAGATAGGTATTTGATAGTGTAAACCCATCAACAACCAATGGCGTGTTTTTCATGTGGTAAAGAACAAATGATCCAAGTATATGTGTCTTCAAGGGCTTTGATTTCATCGTTCATAGCCCTAATCCATTCAAGGTGCTGCTTAACTTCAATCAAACTAGAAGGTTCAAATTCCTTTGATATGGCCATGATGAAGGCAGTGTAAGAGTCAGATAACTTTGCGTAGGACAAATAGTTACTGATGGGAAAAGTTGCCTTGCTCTCGACATTGTTGTCGTGGTAATCATCAAGGTATACAAGACGTTTAGTTCTGCGAGAATTATGAATAACAGCCATCGGAGGTGCATCCTCTAACTCAATGTTTTGAAGAATATCAAGTTGTTCAACAGGAGCGGGATCAAGGATATCATCTTGTGAAGATGAATGAACAGTCTTGTGAGGAAAGGGGACCTGAAGCTTTGTCAAGTCATTGTTAGTAGCAAAAGGAGACAATGTCTCATGAAAGATTACATTCCTGGAAATGGAAATCTTGTGAGTTTCAATATCCATAAGCTTGTAGCCCTTGTATCTTGTTGGGTAACCGAGGAAGATGCATGCTTTAGCTCTAGGATCAAATTTGAGACGTAGCTTTGGTGAAGTGGACGCATAAGCCAGATAACCAAAAGATCTTAGGAGGCTATGGTCTGGACCCTTCTGCATTAATAGAGAAAATGGAGATTGATTCTCAAGCTTCTTGGTGGGAATCCGCTTAATGAGGAAGGCATCAATAAGAATGTTGTCACTCCAGTAAGTGAGTGACATTTGAGATTGAAACATCAATGATCTGGCAACATTCAGGAGGTGTTGGTGCTTCCTTTCGACCATAAAGTTTTGCTAGGGAATCTCAGGACATGAATGATATGCCAATATGCCTTTCTGCTTGTAAAAGGTAGAGAAATTGAATTCTGGAGCATTGTCAAAGCGAACTCCTTTAACAGTTGCATCGAATTGTGTTTCGACCATGGAAAGAAATTCAGGAATGATTCTCAAGACTTCAGACTTATTGCACAGAAGATAGACCCATGTTGCTCGAGAATAGTCATCAACAATGGTTAAGAAGTACTTATATCCATCATAAGAGGTTTCTGCAAACGGTCCCCAAGTATCAATATGAATAAAATCAAATGCTTTATTACTCATGTTGTTACGGAGTACAAAGGGCAACCGTTTTTGTTTGGCCAAATGACAGACCTTACAATGAACATTGGTTTGAACCTTATTTGGAAGAGATAAAGACAAGACATCTGACATCGAGACTAGCTTTTGATGTGAAGGATGGCCAAGTCGTTGATGCCAAGTTTCCAAATTAAGTTTTCCACTCATGCAGATCTTTATTGCAGGTGCTTCAGCTTCTGATTGATCCAAAAAGTATAAGTTGGATATGAGTTTACCCCTCCCAATCGTCAATACACTTGAATGATCATGAATTTCACAACCATTATAATCAAAGGAAACAGAAATGTTCTGTTTAGATAAGGCACCGACACTGAGTAAGTGGAATTTAAATTGAGAAATGAACAAGACATCGCGTAAGATAATCTTATCATTGAGATGGATGATTCCCATGCCGACTATCTTCACAGAAATATCAGTCGGCGAATTCACGTTTGTGTCATGAATGGGAATGAAGTTCCAAAAAAGAGATTGATCATAATAGACATGGTGTGTAACACCATAGTCAATCACCCAAGAGTTTATACTCATAATCTTGTCAGAGAAGGAGTATAAATAAGACTCGTTCTCTTTAGACATTGAGCATATAATATAAGGATATAGAGTACCCGAGATGTTGCAAATAGTTGGCTTGGAGCTCGTTCCAGCTTGATTCGGGTCTTTCTTAGTAATGTTAATGGTTTAAGACTGAATTTTAGTGCTCAAATATGCCACTATGTGTTGAATCTGATCTTTAGAAAGCAATACACCATTAATATCAAATGAAGGAGTTGCCAGAGCAACATTAGCTAAAGCAGGTGCTGAGAAACGAGCATTTGGTTGTCTCTAGCTCTTAGGTTTCCATCTAGGAGGATAACCATGGACCTTATAGCAATTCTCAACTAAGTGTCATGCCAAGCCACAATGAGAACAAATGGGACAAGGTTTTGGACCATCGTCATTGTATGTGTGCAGTTTATGGTTGTTGTTGTATTGAGCTTTGATCCCGAAAGCAGATGGATTAGTGTCTGAGACAATGCGTCGCCGTTGAGATTCATCAGAGTCTAGCATGTTGTACATGTCATATAAGCTCAGACGAGACTTCATGTTAAGGATTTTACCCTGGATATTCGTAAAATCATCATTGAGCCCATGAGGACTTGAGTTACTCGAGTGGTCTCAGTATCATCCAATAGTTTTAAGACCTGAGGACATCTGCAACCACCATTTTCCATTAGGTTCTTAGTACATGCAAGTTGTTCCCAGAGAGTAATCTTCTTGGTGTAGTAGTCCGAGATAGATGAGGTTCCCTGACAAAGAGTACAGATTTCTTGCTCCAAGTTGTAAATCTGAGGAAGATAACTCTTGTGAAAATGCCTGTAAAGATCGTCCCAAATTCCAACACCATCTTGAAAGTATAGGATACTCGCATATATTTGTTTCAAAACAACATTCAAGATCCATGCTTTAACCATGCTATTGCAACGACACCATATGCGATAAAGAGGATCTGACTCATTAGGACGCGGTAAAGAACCATCTACAAAGGTAATCTTGTTCTTCGCTTCTAAACTAGTTTTCATGGTGATGATCCAAGAATTGTAATTATCTCTAGTGAGAATTTTAGAGACAATTTTCATACCTGGATGATCACCAGAATGAAGGAAGCAAAGATTATGGTGATTATCGGTTGAATCCGAACCATATGGATCTTGAGGAGGAACATCGGATGATCGTGAATCAAGAGGGGGTGAAGGATCACTTGATCTTGGTTTGCGTCGATCAATGATTGGAAGACCGTCGACGGATTCACGAGACGAAGTTCGATTTTTGGTAACATGACTCCTTAGTCTGGTTACTCTTCTTGGCATGATGAAAGAGCCAAAGGAAGGATGACACGACAGACTGAAACGGAAAGATGTTAATGCTCTGATACCATAATAGTTTGTGAAAAGAGATTTTCATTAACCTTGAAAGAATCCAAAATAAGGAGTTTATATAAGCTCGAGAAAGGGAGAGAGCTTAACAGAAATAACAGAGAAACATAGCCAATAACGACTAACTAAACCTCAAACTGAAAAGAGAGAAACGTGTATAACACGTATACGTTGATATCGTCGCTTAGTGGTTCTTCTTATCTTCGAGCAAAATCACATTAGATTGTAACCAAAACCAAAAATGAAAAATACTAAATCAATAGAATCAACTAAATGCAGAACGAAATGTCATTTTACGTCGCAAATCTCATAGGTCACGAATCAAAATTCATGCCTTGAGGAGACCTGGTTAACATAAGGTTCCGCTAAAGGTCTTTGTGGTAAACTACTAGTTTATGATATAAACGACTGATCATGACAAAAAAAGCCTAAAGAAGAAGAGTAATCGAGAAAAATCTATATTGATTTCTCTTAATATATAAATTTTAAAAGGAAGATCAACCGAACTCTAAGGATAATATTATTTCAGAATCACTTTTAAAAATATAACCATCATTAGAATATTACATAATATATCATTAAAAAAATTAAAGAACAAAATAAAAAAATATTTATTAAGGATAAAACTGGAAATATATGTAATTTTCATTAGGTATAATAATTTAAATATTCAGATATAAAATAAAGAGAACATATTTAAATATTTATTCTTGAATAGATTAATTAAAGATATAATTTTGAAATTTTAAGATTAATTAAATATACAATTTCGAATTTAAAAAAAATTATACTTAGAATCATTCAAACTTAATCTTTTAATATCTTATATTCAATTGAAATAAATTTGTTGAAACAGTTATATAAATACTATTATAAATTAACACGATTTTTTATAAGCGATTATCACAAAAAAATTTAAATCTTATCAAATATTTTTCTCTCTATAATTTCTAGACTCTAATATAATATTTAAACATCATTTTATAAATAAAATAGTGTAAATAAAATATATCTAACAAATATATAAAATATTATTTTTAATTTTTGATTTATCATTTTTAAGAAGAAACATTTTAACAAACAATTTTAAAAAACATTTTAAATTATATCAAATAAATATCTCCTTATATTTCATAGACTCTAAATAAAATATCAAAAAATTAAATAGAAATAAACGCTAGTTTTTTATACAAGATTTTCCCAAGATAAATATAAATTTATCTTAATATTCATAATAATTCTTGATATAAATAATATTTTTAATATAATCCATAATATAGTTTTTCTTTTAGAATAATATCTTTATAATACTATTTCAGAAGTATATTTATAAAATAAATTAAAAATTAAAAATATTACATCTTATGCTAATCTAATATATAATGAGGGAAGGGGTGCTCTCCTGTTGCGACATGTGACACTTCTTCCATATAACGATTATAATTATAAGTGAATGTTCTAAATGTTAAAAGAAGAATGGTGTTTGACCGATGGGATTGGATTCTCATCGTCATTTTCCTGCGAATTGTTGACGTTGTTCGCGTTATCTGCCATCTGTTGTTCTTCGAGAAAAGCTTGTTGTTCTAGTCTTTGTTTTTCTTTCCTTAGTTGACGTTCTAGAGCCTTGATATCCCGAGGATTTTGCAACTGAGTTATGGAAACTTTGGATTTAGTGCTCATACACCCGAAAGAAAAGACAAATGTAGAAGAATTGGTAAAGTGAAAATAAAAATAAAAGAAAAAGAACCTAGTCCCTAGCAAATACAAAAAACTAATGGTTAATTAAAATCCCGATCTGGCAACGGCGCCAATTGATGAACAAATATTTTTGGGTCGGTTTATCAATGTAGTATGGGGTAAGATGGATGATCGGAATGTCGAACCAACTCGGGAGTTATTAACTCACAAACCTTATGATGAATTTTACTAAGTCTAGGTAACATAAAAAGGGGTTGTTCTGTCATTAACAGGTCCTAAGCAAACAAAATAACAAGAACATTCAAATGAGAAATAATTGCATAAATAAAAGTACCAAAGAAAATCTCTCACAAATGAGATCTAAAACTTCAAAACTTAAGAAAAATGAGACTAAAAACGTTCTTAGGCTTTTTAGGATTGAATCCTTATATAGAGGATCAAAACTAAGTGCAGAAAAAGAAACAATTTTGATGTCGGCGGGGCCTCCGCCGGTCAGTGCAGACCGGCGCACTTGACCGGCGTTGATAATAGGTTTTTAGCCCACTCCCTATTGTTCTAAGGAGGAAACTAATGAACCTATTATTATCAAATGTAGTAGAGTGGTGGATACGAGTATCCGGGTGTTTATCGAACCACTTCCGGGATAATGTTTAAACACAACTTCTATGGAGAGACATGTTAAGTCTAGGTGAATACAATAGATTGTTTTGTCACTAAACGAACCTATTCTAATGAGAAAATAAGCAATTGAACAAGTCAAGGCAATTCAAAATTAAACGATTTGAAAGATGATTATAAAAAGGGACTAAGCGGATGGAGCTTGGTTATTGAC
>OVAO01002733.1:0-12231 GCA_900406285.1 Biscutella auriculata | reverse complement strand
ATATATATATATATATATATATGTCTATGTGGAGGTTGATTTTATGATTGACTATTTAACCCATTTAATTTGGACAGATGTCTCTGCTTAAACCATATATTTTTTTTTTTTTAAATTGAATTTGATCAAATTTACGGAAATGCCATAGCCGGACTCTCTCTCTTCTCCGGGGGAAGGAAGCATGACGACGGATTGAAACTAAAAGGGAACGAGAGAAGGACAAACAACAAACGGATTAAATTCGGTTTAGCTAGAAAACCAGTATTTATGTCGAACCGGGTACCCCAAATTTTGTGGTTTACATACCCGGATTGAACCGTTTGACCCCTAATTTAATTTTGCAAGACGAAAACGAATCTACGCAGATAATACAAGTTCGAGTGTATACAATATCGTGACGATACCATAAGAGAGACTCTGCAAAATTCGAACATTATTGTAACGAATTTGCATTTACCAGATTTCTATTTTTATTTTTATTTTAAAGTTTTCGCGGTTATATCCCCAAAAAATTCTTTCAATCTCTCTTTGCTGCTTCTTTCCTCTGATTCTTTTCATATTCTCCTTCATCTAATCGATCGCTGCAACTCACAGCTCTGATCTGTTTATTCCGGTCTCTCCACGCCTTATTCAATCTATATCTGTATTCTCTCTCCAACTCCCGTCGATGGGTTCCAAGTGATTTTGGATTCTTCTAGGTAAGCTATTGCAATCTTCATTTTTTTTGCCCCTATTCCTTTTGATTGAGGCAGTTTGCTATCTGATTCGGTTTTTCTTTTTGCAGTTTTCAAATAATCGTGTTCAAATTCGTTGTTCGTTTTTTTTTTTTTTTGAAAATTTCGTTTGTATTTGGGAGAAAAGTCTTTGGATTAGGTGCGAAGCTATAAGTTCAAATCTCCGTTCTCTTTCTTTCTGGGTAATATGGGCACTGATTTGGTTGAGCTTTCGATTCGAATTCGATGCTCAAGTCGATGGGTGTCAGGTCGTGTGATTCGTAGCCCCAAATTTCAGTTTAACTACCTGCAGTTGCTAAAAGAGATTAGTTCCCAATTAGGAAAGTTTATTTCTTAAATCTTGTCTGGGTTTCACACTCTATTAATCGGAAGCACTGTTGACGCTAATAATGAGTATTCTTTTTTGCATTTAGTAGTATCAGTTGGATATTGCATGCAGTACTTAGTTTCATGAGTGCCGGTACTCATTTTCTTTGGAGATGATCAACTACTCAACTGATGTATATCAATCAAGGATTAAGCTTATGGTTTTATAGTGCATGTTGAATTTGCATCTTGGTAAAATTAAACTTGGTTTCGGTTTTGGGAACATTTTAGGTAAAATAATAACTTATAGCTAATGGCGCCTTCAAGATCCAAGAAGTCTAAGTACAAAAAAGCTTCCCGTGGTAAAGCTGTTTCTCCTCGCAAAGATGAAGAAAGTATGAGCAAAACCAAACAGCGGGTAAGCTGTTTTCATAATATCAAACTCGATGACCTCAACTTTAGGTGGGGTTATATGAATTATGATTTGTGATACCTTGACCAAATGTTAAGAGACTTGAGTGTGAAATTTTGCATAGTTAGGCTGCAGGCGGAGCCCAATCTTTTGAGTATACCTCAATACCTGCTAGTCTTTACTGGGTTTACCTCAATATCTGTTTCTCGATTGATCCAAGTAATTTGTTACCGTTTTTAACCTTGGTTTCATCATTTTCTCAAATCATTTCTGGTTTTAATTCATTTCTGTCTCATTCCTATTCAAGGAGGAGACTTTTTTTTTACCTAAATATCCAATGTGTGAGCAAATGTTAGTTGTTTGGATCAGCTAGTCTCCAAGTATATCTTATTGTGCTCCTTACATGCAGAAGAGGAAGTTGTCGGATATGTTAGGTCCTCAGTGGAGCAAGGAAGAATTGGAGCGTTTTTATGAAGGATACCGAAAATTTGGAAAAGAATGGAAAAAGGTTAGTTCAATTAGTAAAATAGACGTCCGTTAAAATTTGGAGTATAATTTGTAGTATAACACTCCATTATACGAAAATAAGGGTAATAAACTTTTGCCATAGTTTCCGGATAAATGTTACTCGATGGTAATGTCATTTCTATAATCATTGTGGTTAGCAACACCATCAATAATTATGGTTTTTTCCATTCTATGGTTTGTAGCTGGCCGCATTTGTACACAGTCGTTCTGCCGAAATGGTAGAAGCTCTATACACTATGAATAAGGTTATAGCCTTCCCCGCCTTGTTGTTTGATAATTTTCTAAACATTTCACTTATGTAATATGCTGTGCCTTCTGTACGTTAGGCTTACTTGTCTCTTCCGGAAGGCACTGCTTCTGTGGTTGGCCTAAATGCAATGATGACTGATCACTACTCTGTTTTGGTAAGAGCTGTGAACCGTTCAAATAGTTATTTGGTTTCGATATCTATGCTATTGCTAACTAACAAAAATTGGGTCCAGTTCAGAATACTAATTTCCATTTGTTAACTCGATACAATTTTACATGTCTTACACTTGTTCCGATGGAACATCTGCCAACTACTAATGATGCTGATTTCTTTTGCTGCTTGTTAAAGTTTGTCAACCCTAGGGGTTTAGCACTCCTGTTTATTCAGATTTTGTCCCTGAAAAATATAGTCTAGCTCAGGAAGACAACTTCTTACTTTTAGGTTGGATATTTCTTTGTTAAGTATTATGCGTTAGTTAAAAAGATGGCTAGCCGACTTTCTGTTTTTGGGGACGTGGAGTGAGGTTGTTGCGGAGCCTTGTTGATAAAGTATTTCCAATTCTGTCTCAAATGAATCCTATTTGGTACTATGGGGCTGGTTTGATTTTATGTTATCATGTAACCCATCTATCCTTTCTCTAGCATGGAGGTAGTGACAGTGAGCAGGAAAGCAATGATGGTATTGGAGCTCTGAGGTCGGCCCCTAAGCGCTCTAGAGTGAAATCCTCAGATCACCCCTCCAAGGGTTTAGAGGGTCTGTCTGACCGCTTGCAGTTCAGGTCCTCTTCAGGTTGCTTGCCATCGCTGAAGAAGAGACGTACTGGTAGTGTTTTCTTTGCCACAAAATCTGTTCTCCTATTCACAAGAATGAGCTGTGCAGCACTCACATTTTTATATACCCATGAGTCTGTGCTTGGTGCAATTTTTTTCTTAACTATTGCAGTCTTTCTGATGTCATACCATGTCTTTGAAGGCTATAATCATCTTAATTAGAATTGTTCTTTACTTTTTCTTACTAGTGTCAATATTGTTTCCCCCAAATTTGTTGGCCCATTAGCTATCTCTCTACGTTAACTTTTCTTTTGATCGTAAACTGCATGTACCTAGAGACTGTGCCTCGTGCTGTTGGGAAAAGGACTCCTAGAATTCCTATCTCATATACCCTTGAGAAGGATACTACGGAAAGATATTTAGCACCTGTTAAGGGGGGTCTAAATGAGAAAGGGGATGCTACTGATGATGATATGGAACATGAGATTGCATTAGCATTGGCTGAAGCTTCACAACGAGGTGGCTCTACCAAGAACTCCCACACACCAAATAGAAAAGCAAAGATGTACTCCCCTGATAAGACGAGTGAAAGAATGGTACTCTCTTTTACTGTTGCTTTGTGATCCTCAAAATTTGTACTGGTTGCATACTATACAGGAAGAGTTTTAAGGAAAATATATCTCAATTTCATTTCATGATATTATTTTTAAAAAATAATCAATTATATAGATGAAAATATACCTTTTGCTTAAGTAGACGCTGTTTTATAGAATATGTACTGATAGATTTTGAAATTCAGCGAGCAGATATCGACTTGGCGATTGCCAAACTTCGTGCCACTGATATGGAAGATATTCACTGTGAACCAAGCTTAGGAAGCACTGATGCTGATAATGACTTGACTCATGGAGAAGGTTCTAGTGCCATGGAGCTGCAGCAAAAAGGAACAAAGTACTATAGGAGGAGACTAGGCGTTAAAGAAAGTGATGCAAAAGAAGCGTGCAGTGGTACAGACGAAGCACAAAGCTTAGGCGCTCTCAATGAGAAATTTGAGGCTAAAGGGGAAGGGAAGTCTATGAAACTCACATATAAAAGTTCCAGGAGAAAAAGTAAAAAAAGTCTCTTTACTGCAGGTTTGTTTTAGTCTCTCACTTCTCTGTCTGAATTTACCTATCTGCAATGCACATCGAAGTACAAGATAAAGGAATTACTAGAAACACCACTTCTACGTTAATTGAGTCGCAGTTATAAATGCAGGTGAGCACAGGCCTGGTAGAAATAAGAGAAAAACCAATAAAATGTCTATTTGAGTATATTGAGAAATCTGAACTTGATTTACTATATTTGGTGGTCGCTCTATATCGTATTTCGCAGCTTTGAAATTTCAGTACAGTCACAATTTCAAAAGTTTGGTAATGTCATTGACAATTTTTTAGTCTGGATAAACTTTGGAAGCAACTACTGTCTGTTTCTGCAATCTAAGACGAGCTGGCTACTGAGATTGGAAATCAAATTTGACCCTTCATAATGAGATTTATAAAGTCATTTGTCTTGAAGATTCTTCTTAGCTATGACAAACTTGAAAAGCTCCTTTATGTTTGTTTGGGATACAAGTTATGTTTTTACAATCATTCCAGCTAATAATTACTGTCATTCTTTGCATGTATGCATGGTAATGTTGCCAAGTTTTAACTTTACTGTTTATACTTGTACTTCAACTTCTTTATCCTGTAAATGCTCTCTGCAGATGAAGACACAGCATGTGATGCTCTCCAAACACTGGCAGATCTATCGCTGATGATGCCTGAAACTGCCACGGACACTGGTGGGATGCATATGTTTGAGCTACAAGCACTTTATATTTAATTGAGTATATTAAGCTATTGGCCATATACATACATTCATGTTGCTATATCAGCTTTCTCAATCTGAATTCTGGTTTAATTTCAGAGTCATCTGTTCAAGATGAAGAAAAGAGAGCTGGAAAAGCTGATGTGTCAGATTTAAAAAAGACTGATCCAGCACCCATATCTAATAGTGATGTTCTTAGAAACTCTAAACAGAAAAGATACATCAGCAATAATCATTGTAATACTGAAGGCGAGATAAAAAGCCCCAGTAGCTCTGCAATCCGAAAGAGAAGGCAAAAAGCATCACCAGTTAAAGTAAGAGAAGCTATATCTTTAACAAAGACAAACTTGCATTCCTGTTTTATTTTCAAAATTCATGAAGCTCTTCTCTTCCTGCAGGTACCTAAAGATGAGCTTGCTGCAAGCTCAGAAGTCCTTGAGCCTCCAAATAGCAAGGTTCGTGTCTGCTTTACAATACAACTCTTCCAATCTTACAATTCTGCGTACATTACTTATCTGCGGGCTCTTTGGAATGAGTTATATATTTTTGAAAACCAAATTATTCAAATCTTTGAGGTTTTTCTGTCTTTGTACAATATTTTTTGTAGCTTTTTTATCTTAGGACTGATTGTAATGTTGTAGGGAATAGGTGAGGGAAATAAGCCTGTTGGGCGAGGTAAACGGTCCACAAGTATTCGAAACTCATTTGAAAAGAAGTCTGTCAAACCTAAGGATCGTACTTCCTCAAGTAACAACATAGTAGAAGAAGAGTCAGCTCCATCAACAGCAGTCATAAAAAAACAAATCAACTTGCCAACTAAAGTTAGGAGCAGAAGAAAGACAGTAACTGAGAAACTTCTAACTATTGATGACGGGAAAAATTTTGAGACTCTAGTGAGTGAACTTTCTGATGCTAATACTCTATTGCCAAATGATAAAGAAACCCAATGATAAATTCGTTACGCTTAAGGTCATTTAATATCTATGGAATTTAGTTTGTCGAGTTCTCTGATTATAAGCTATACCATATACTTATAATATGCAGGAAAAGTTTTCGCATTGCATATCTAATTTCCGAGCACGAAGATGGTGTCTTTTTGAGTGGTTCTACAGTGCAATTGACTACCCATGGTTTGCCAGACAAGAGTTTGTTGAGTACTTGGAACATGTAGGGTTGGGTCATGTTCCTAGGTTAACTCGTATTGAATGGGGTGTCATAAGGAGGTTATCACTACTAAAATGCTGTTAACTTTTTACTAAATTTTTTGTGTGTTATGTGCTCTTACTATATTTTCTGGTGCAGTTCCCTTGGGAAACCAAGGCGATTTTCTGAACAGTTTTTGAAGGAGGAAAAGGAAAAACTATATCTCTATAGGGACTCTGTAAGAAAACATTATGATGAATTAAACACGGGCATGAGGGAAGGACTTCCGATGGATCTCGCTCGGCCTCTAAATGTTTCACAGAGAGTCATTTCCCTGCATCCAAAGTCGAGAGAGATTCATGATGGCAGTGTCCTAACTGTTGATCAGTGTAGGTACCGGATTCAGTTTGACCACCCTGAATTAGGGGTGGAATTTGTTCAGGTACTCTTTCTGACCTGCAACTTTGTCTAGGATTTGTAGAATCTGGATCTTGTGACATTAGATATATATCAGAATCATAATGAATATGGAATAACCACTGAAAGTAAAAAAGTAAATAAAGAGAAAGTAATCCTAGTAGTTCAGTGCTCATTTGTGAATAGGTCTTAGATAGGCTCGGTAAAGAGAATCACGACTGGATTTCATATGACAGTAATTTAACACTTAATAGTTGATCTGGTTTATACTTCTCGGGGTTCTCTACAAAAGGAATAGGAAATAATCTAGAAAACTCATGACTTGAGAGTTAAAACGAATTTCAATGATAATAACAATCAAATCTCTTTTGTTTGAAGGATACTGAATGCATGCCATTGAATCCTCTAGAAAACATCCCAGCATCACTTGCAAGGCACTATGCTTTGTCAAATTATCTCAGTCAGAATCCCAGTGAAGAGAAAATGCATGAGCAGGTAAAGGGAAGCATGCCAGAAGGATGTCTCAAACTTTCGTGCGAGACAGACCATGCCTTACCATCCTCGCCAAATTATAACATTAGCAATCCACTAAAGCAGGAAAATGTTGGTATTTCTGACCATCATGCCAGGCCCCATATTCTGCTTTCTATATGCTATCTTCTTTTTTAGAAGTTCATTTTTCTGTACACCTTGAAGAACTGATCTTGTAGTCAATTACATCTAGGAATTTAAAGTCTTTGTTGTTTACTGATATAGATAGGTTTCCGTCCAAGGCATTCAGTCTTTGGGACCGATAATTTTGACTAGCATATCTACACTGCTAAATCAATTAGGAGCTAGTTAGATTACTCAAACGTCTTACCAGTTTTTATACAAAAGTAAGGTGAATGTTCTATTACAGTTCTAGCTGAGACTGTAGCTAATGTTATCCCTCCTTACATGCATCCACTTTCTCTTGTAATTCCTTGTTTGGGGTTTGACCACAGTTAAGCTACAGCTAATTTGATACTTGATGGTTACATTTCAGTTATATTCAAGTTTGCCTTAATTTTACAGGTAGATATCTCAAGTTCAAATCCACAAGCGCAAGATGTAGCCGATGACACTCTTGGTTTACAATTTTTCAATTCTCAGCCTTCAAGTATTGGAAATTTCCATGCAAGAGAAGCCGATGTGCAAGCTCTTTCTGAACTGACACGTGCGCTTGGCAAGAAGGTTTGACCAGTTGTTAATTCACAGCCTTCTATTACATTTGTGATTGGTTTCTGTGATTTATCTTCTTCACTTTAACACTCTTATATTATTTTTTATGGCCAGGTTACTTTTTTCTCTTCCCATACGTGATGATACTGCTTTAGTCTTGCTAGCATTAAACTTCTTGTTTCCTTCACATTATAAGTAGAGATTGCAAGAGGATATGATTGAAAAGATTAAAACTTTCTAATTGACTAATAATGAAATTTGGAATCATAATATAACTAATAAGCATTGAACTAATGTAAAACTTTTGAGGTTTGGTATGATTCTGTTGATTCACTCGATTTTATTTAGTTTCCTCCATGTTTTCCAAGCTTATCTAGCTCTCTTCCCAATTGGTTTTCATTTCAAATAATTATTAATCTACACTACTGCAGGAGCTAGTTTTGAGAGAGTTAAAGTGCATGAACGACGAGGTTGTTGAAAGTCAGAAAGATGGAAATAATGCACTAACGGATTCTGAATCTTTTAAGAAACAGTATGCAGCCGTTCTCTTTCAGCTGGGCGAAATCAAT
This sequence comes from Biscutella auriculata, assembly GCA_900406285.1. Lineage (NCBI taxonomy): Eukaryota > Viridiplantae > Streptophyta > Magnoliopsida > Brassicales > Brassicaceae > Biscutella > Biscutella auriculata. The sequence goes on along the minus strand of OVAO01002733.1, from coordinate 4,048 downwards.
GAGCAGGCATGAGTTATGAAGAAACCATAAGAGTCATCTTGTTGTCTTTACTACATACAGCTCCTGATGTTTCGCATTATGTGTCTCAATATGCATAGGTTTCATTGGCACTTCTTGGCTTGAGGCAACGGAATACTTACCAGGAGAATGAACCATATGCTTCAATAAGACGCATGAGCAAATCAGGGGAACCTGATGGTCAGTTGACCGACTTAGAAAATTATGCATCTGACACCAATGGATTTCATGTGTCTGAGATAGTCGAAACTTCTAGAATAAAAGCACGGAAAATGGTATACAGAGCTATGCAGGTGTGTGCAAAACAAGTTGGTCTGTTCTATGTTTAGGATGTACTGAGGACAAAGTTTTTTAATTAATACTGATCATTTGTTGACCCTCCCAAAGGTCTAGCCAAAGTTGGCTGCTTAATGTTTTGTTTTACCTATTGCAGGCATTGGCGTTACTTAGGAAAGACAGAAATAATGTTGTAAATATTGAAGAAGCCATTGATTTTGTTAATAATAAGCTCTCAGTAGATGAAAAAGAAGAATTATCAGTCCAGCAAACGCAAGCTTCCCAGGATCAGCGTCTTTCTTCTACACCGAACCCACATAGCTCAACTCAGGCTGATGATTCCCAAGTAAATCAACTCCAGCAAAATGACCTGCAAATCCCTTCTGAACTTGTTACACGCTGTATGGCGACATTGCTCATGATTCAGGTGAAAATCTTGAAACCCATTCTGTAATTTTCATGCTGAGAGTCATCTATACATATACACAAAAACACTATGAGCCCCAGTTACTCTGTTGATCCATTAAGACTCTGGTGGCTTCATTATTCATCTCTTGTTGCGTTCTTCTCATACGTTTTAAGTTTAGTTCCTGGTTTATGATCCTAACATAGAAACCTTGTTGGAAAAAAAATGCAGAAATGTACAGAGAGACAATTCCCACCCAGTGAGGTGGCCCAGGTTCTAGACTCAGCGGTGGCCAGTTTACAGCCTTGCTGCTCACAGAACCTTCCGATCTATACGGAGATTCAGAAGTGCATGGGAATCATCAGAAACCAGATTCTAGCCCTCGTCCCCTCCTAAAGTAAGTATCCTAAAACCAAGAATTAACCTTCACACTCTTTGTCTCGTCACGTCACGGTGCTTCTTTCTCTTTGTAAAATCCATGTGTTCCTTAAAGAAAAATCCATTTTATATACCTCAATTGTTTGGAGTATTTTGACTCACGGAACTTCCTCGATTATCATTGTCTTATAAGGTACTAATTAGTTTCAATCCTTGTCATGTTTGAATGATTGAATCAATTCAATTCTTGATTTCAGTATGTGCAACTCTCCTCTTCATCTGTTTGGATAATGTCATTAGATCAATTCCACTTTTGTTTATTAGGAAAAGACAAATAGTTGAAGTTAGTTGTATGTGACTTGAATACAACAATAAATGTAGACAACACTTGTTTGGACTGCAAGCAGAGTCCTGAGTGGATAGACTTGGTGATTGGTCCAGCCGGTCCCATTGTGTCCCAATCGGGAGAGAAGATGTTTGGTTTGGCTCAGTCTGTCTCCGAAATCTGATGTGGTGGTGAATCGATCCGGTCCTATTTAGGGTTGAGAAAAAGTTGACTTAGAGGGCTTTGTTTTGTCTTTATTGTCACGTTAACGAAGAGTTCAAAAAGTACAGGTTTCTTTATTTAACTCTTAACGTCACTCGTAATTGGGTCATATACAGACTAAAATGGTAAAACCAATGGGTGCATACTTTCTGAACAAGTAATTATTGAGATTTGGCTTTTCTAACAAAGTGAATATTTTGACTCTATACGAGAATGATTAAGTCATAATCTTATGTTAAATCATTTTCGAAATGATATTTTTGTTATTTTTTAAAGGTTCCATAATGCAAATGACGTGTGGACACATCATCCTAGTGAATGCATTTTTCAACTATTTATTAGAAGGGAGAATAAAGACAAAGAAATAAGAATCGACAAGACATTTTCTTATGTAATTATTAATGGACCATTACTAATTAAAAATAGAGTTTCTATTTTGTTCTTTATCACCTTTTGTCGTTTATCAAAACAAATAAAAATAATAATGGATCCGTTTTTATTTTATTTGTCTTGTTTCCTCTGGTTTCATCTTCTAAATTATCCAAACAATTTTTTTAGCACTTTACTTCAAATACCGTGGAGGATAAAAAAATACAAAGGTTTGTTACATTTGAATTGGAAGTATTTCTCTCTCACAGAATTATAAATTGGATTAGAATCCACTATGAAAATACTTTTTTCTCAATCGGAAAATTATTTTGGCATACATATACATACAAACTAATGAAAATATATTTAAAAATAACAACCCTCAATACAAGCATATCAAACATTTATTTGAGATTTTGAAGTTTTTTTCAAAAAATGGAAGTCAATTTTAGATTGATTAACTAATTTCTATAATTTAACAGATTTCATTATAAATATTATTTCCAATTTTTTTTCCTAAATTAATTTTTAGGCGTAAAATGAGCCATTTTTTCATTTATGTTTCTAATTGTATAAATCTTAACCGATTCTTTAAACAAATATAAACATAAACATTGATCAAATGTTATTTTTATTTTGTTCTTTTCGACATAAATATATTAATTAGTACAAAAACACACCCAACTCCACCCACACACACATAAAAACACATAAACAATTACAAGTTGTATTCACATTGGGGAATTTAATCATGACATTGAAAACCCTAGGTGGGGAACATTCCTATACATCATACACACAAAAGTTCAACAAATATTTATTTTTTTAAACAAAGCAACTTAAGAAGTGGTAAGTAGTTAATGGAGGTTGAAAGTAATCTTAGTTAATTGAGAATTTTGGCAAAGTCAAGAGACTTCTTGCCTTGAAGCTTATTTGAGACATAGTGATAACTATAGTCACCATGATTATAGCTCCTATACTTGCATGGATTGGTCTCATCATCAACCAACTCACTCATTGGTTCTATTTCAACCTCATAGTTTGGTGCATAGAATGTAACTATTGTAAGCCTTTCTTTTTCCCTGTTTGTTACTGCCCTATGCTCAACACTCTTGTACTTTCCATTAGTTAGAACCTCAATGGTATCTCCAATGTTGATGACAAGGGCATTGGGAAGAGGTCTAATAGGGACCCAATTGTTGTCCTTGAGGATCTGAAGCCCAACACAACTGTTCTTGCTCTGTTGAAGAACAGTGAGAGCACTTCCATCAGAATGTGGGCTAAGTCCTAAGACAAGATCAGGACTTGAACATGGTGGGTAATAGTTCATCCTCACTGCTTGCACTGCCTCTCCAAACATATCCTCAAATCTCCCTTCTTTTAGACCCAAGCTTATTGCTATGTACTTCAACAACCTCTTGCATAGCTTCCTTATGTCTTTTGAGTAACTTTCAAGACTTTCACTATATAGAAAAAATAATTATTTAGTCAAAAATATGTTTAGAAAACGATTCAAAATATCATTGACTACTCTATATATATTTTATATAACTTCAATAATATTTAGTATATTTTTATGCCACCTAACTATAATAATAAAAATTTGGTATTTAAAAAAAAAAAATAGATGGCTTTTGTGAAAAACCTGAACCGAGCCGGTTTAGAAGGCCAAAGTTTGGGGTTACGAATGGCAGGAGGATGGACACCAAGAGCAAACATGTTGCACCAATCAAGCTTCTGATCTTCTGAGAAGACGAAAGCTTGACCATAACCTTGTACAGTTCCTGGTTCCATTGGATACTTCTTCTTCTCCTCCAATGGCATATCGAAGAACTCTTTCGCTACTTTCTCTATATCTTCCACAACCTCCACTTCAATCCCATGATTTATAACCTATGTTGTAGTACAAGAAGAAGCCATGATTAGATTCATATATATAAGTTCTAAGCATAAGAGAGAAAATTATATGATAAATATTACCTGGAAAAATCCCCAGCTTTCACAAGCTTGTGAGAGCTTAAGAATCTCAAAGAGAAAGTCATGAGTATGGGGTT
>OVAO01002730.1:1420-12238 GCA_900406285.1 Biscutella auriculata | reverse complement strand
ATATATATCTAAAATTTAATTGAGATTTGAAGATTTTTTCAAAATATTTAAATAATTATAAATCAAATATATCTATTAAATATAAAATAAAAGTTATTTAAATATTTGAATATTTGTTTTATCTTTTCTAACAATATTTGATTTAAATATTTGGTTAACCGAAACGAATCGGAAAATACAATTTTCGATTTGATTTTGGTTAACCGAACCGAATCGGAAATATGATTTTGGATTCGATTTTAACTATCAATCAGTTGAATTCGGTTAACCGAACCAGTTAACCGAATTTAGTTTTTTTTTATTATTATTATTAAAAGAAAAATAGTTAACTTTCTGAGAAAAAAAGAACTTAATTAGTATTACCTCTGATGCACACAGTACGAAACCCACTTTCAAAGAGGCAGCTGATAGGCAAAGCCACTTTCCAGTTCCATAGCCCGGAGAGTCCTACTTTTCCCATTCGGGCACAAGGTTGCAGATCTCTATGGCTGCCAAAGTATAAAAGTTGTTAATATTAATGTGACTGTAAGGAGAATGACTTATTATTTCCTAGATTATCTAATGTTATGTTGTTGGTTTTTTAGTAGGCATATAGGCACATTATCAAGTCCAATTCTGTTTCCAATGAAACACGGTTTATGTAGCCCTATTACCTGTGTTATTTCAGAAGCTAGATTCACAAAAGAAGAAAGCTTCAGAGATACAATTTGAGAAAGGAATCAAGAATGATTTGTTGGAGTATCTACGATGATCTGTNCTTATCCTCTCCTCTCCCATTTAGATTCTTCAATCTAAGCTAATCAGTTATGATCAATCAATGCTATTGCAATTTTCTATCTCTTTTGAGTTCTTCCAATTAGGTTTTAAATGTCCAGTTAGGGTTTGCTAAACAAAGTTTATGAACAGAGGAAATAAGGGATCACTGGAACAACACACCTCATATATGATAATCAAATACAAGGTTAAATTGTTTATTACAAATTCATTTATCTGTTTCAATCAAGGTCAATGAAAATCCACAATTCTCTAGAGAAATTGTTAACAAAACAAAAGGAAAGTGAGGTTTGTGATGAGTTAAAAAAATCTCTTGAAGACGCAATAGAAGAAAAATGAAGGATACAATGAAAGAAGTGGAAGGGAAAGTTAGGTTTTCGATGGCGGATTCAACAATGATGTTACTTGTTCAACAAGCAATGGACAGCCCATGAAAAGATCAAAACTAAACACAGTCCTCTCTTAGTTCATAGATCAATAAAACTTTTTAATTATAGATCCCCCATCACAGTCTTCTCAAAAATTCTAAGCTAGTAAATTTATAGATCAAAACTAAACACATTCCAAAATATTTATATACTTAAAAATATTCAAAAAAATTTCTCGATAAATATTCAATGTCACATGTCAGATCCACAATTTTCTATGTTTTTATTTATTTTAATTATCATATATCGTATACATATTATCAACTAATTTTACCTTTTTTCAAACAAATTTTGTCTAGAAATTAAATTATGAACAATATTTTAATAAGTTAATAAAATAAAAATTTAAAAACCTAATAAAAATATTTAAATAAATAAAAAAATTACTATAAAAATCTAATAAATTCATTTAATTTAGTGAAACATTTACTAAATTTTTTATAATAACAATAAAATTTGAACATATCCCAAATCTTAATCTAATTGAGAGATTAAATTCTTAGAATCATTTAAGATAACTAAAAGATTGAACAATTCTGAAATTTATAGACATACAAATAAAGATATAAAAGCTTTTGCATTGTTTATAAATATTTGGATTAAAATTTCTTAAAAAATAAATATATACTTTTAGTTTTGTAAAGAAAATTTCAATGACTCTGTTTAATCATAAATATAAGAAAAATCAAATGAAATGAAAATAAATATACAATTTCCAAATAAAAAAAATGATTGAAAAGAGATTAATCAGCCGAGCAGAAAAGAAAAATTAGTGGAGGCAAAAAAGAAATTTGAGAGGTGGCAATAGATTTTGTCTTTAAGAATTTACGTTAATTTTTTTGCCACCACTATTCTCGGTGTTACTTACAGCTTCATATTGGTATAAAGACATTATCTCCATCACATACGCTTCCAAGTAAAGTTTTCAAAAGAAAATAAAATCAATCACATGAAACGATATTAAATTCGGACAAATAATTTTCAGTTTATCTAATTTATAATCATTCTTTTTCTACAATTAGAACTCCAAACATTTTGAAAACTTTTATTAAAAACTATTCATACGATTTTAAAATTTTGGTTGTTTAATTAATTATATATAAATATGTTGAGTTTATTCTATTAAAAGTCTAAGTAAATAGGAAACCTAAATTTTGTACTACTTATATTTGAATTTCTACATTCTTCAACTTTTTTTAAATTTAGCACGTTTTATTCAGTTTTTGTTTGTCGTTGTTCGTTTATGTAATTTCTATCAAAAATAATAATAAGATCACTTAATATTTTACAAAAAAGAGATTAATAAGCATACTTAAGTTGAAACTTTTGGGACTAATTACAATGACAACTCAAAGCAGTGAACTTAGTTTAATGAGTTTCACGAAATGATTTGGATTGAGATTCAACAACAATAGCAATAAAAAACTAATATGCAACAAATTTCCATCTAATTAACTATTTTGGAAAGACATAGAGCATGATCAACTATTTGGATGTCCATGCGTTAAAAATCATAATTATAAATTGAAATTTGATTATATATTTTTGCAGATCCATGTTATTGTTTGTTTCTTGATTCTTTCAACCCCAAAATCCATCCATATAAATGAAAACATGATATATATATATAGAGGAACAAGCAAGAAAGTGAAGACTATTAAAGAGAGCTTCTCAGCAAATTGTACTTAATTTTACTTCAAGATAATATATATATTAAAAGAGTTGTTTTTTATTATGTGTCAAGATTTATCTAATTAAATATGATGCGGCAATAGAATAATTATTCTCATTATTTATTGATTGTTAAGAAAATAAAATCACTTATATATTTAGAAAATTATATAAAACCTAATAAGAATTTTTTATTTCTTCCTAATTTGAAACATTGTATCTATTTCATTGTTATTACTATATCAAATCAAGAAGGTAATATCAAATATGTTATTGTTAACTATCTCTTTTAGGATTAGTTACCATATTTTATAGTTAATTATCACAAATATCTCATATCGAATATGAAAATAATAAAAAAATATGAATCAATCATATAAATAAGTTGATTTGCTCAAAATATTGAATTACAAATCGAAAAAATTTAATCAGTCTCCAAATTATACTTTGCATTGAAATGGAATTATCCAAAACATTGCTTCTTTTTATTGTTGCCGAATTCAAAGCATTGTTAGGGTTTTTTTCAAATTGTTATTGTCTTTTGTGTATACTTGTTATAACTCTCATTGAGTTAGAGTTAGTCTAACACGTTCTAATTATCTAAATCGTAAGAATGAATAAGATAGAAGGAATAATTATACTATAGGTATGAATATGATGTATATCATGTTACAATTGTTCCCTTTTTTTTTGTCGCGTGTCTAAATAAGGCATAGTATTAAGAACTGGCCCATATACTCTGTGAATATTAACAAAACCCATAAAATATTAACTACGTGTATTTGGTCTCGTTAATATTAAAATGGCAAGTCGTTTCTTGTATAAAACAGTTTTACAACGACACCTCGGCGTCTTTANNNNAAATGGCAAGTCGTTTCTTGTATAAAACAGTTTTACAACGACACCTCGGCGTCTTTATTCAAACACTTTGCAGTCTCCTCCTTCAGTGATTAAATCGCTAAGAAACTGCACATCAATGGCGACTTCAGGGGAAGAGACGACGCCAACGAAGGAAGGTGCTAACTTATTGGGGAAGCCAAAATATAAGAAAACCGAGAATGGGAGATTCAGATGTGTGCAGACGGGTCACGAGCTGCTTGAGAAAGACAAGAAGGTCTATTCACAGAGTAAACGCTGTCGTTTAGGGCTTATCGATCATGCCTTATCACACAACAAGCCTCCTCTGAACTTGTTCGAGCAAGATCCTTGCTCTCGGTAATCTATTACTTACTCACTACTTTATCTCTTCCCGACAACTTTTCAGTTTCAAATAAATTTCCCCTTTCTCTATGGTAATTGGTAGGGTTTTGTGGGGTTTTGGTTTAAGTTGGAATTCTCAATCCAGAAAGGATTTAAAAGTTGTTCTGATGCAAATGCAATGCTGAAGAGAGTGTTTGCTCACACCAACTTGCTGAATTTTGTTTTGGGTCTGTTTTTTTCAGCTCAAAAGTGATATGTAAGCTAACAGGCGATTCGGTAAACAAGACTGAGGAACATATCTGGAAACATATCAATGGAAGGCGCTTCCTTAACAAATTAGGTCTGTGGTTTTTAAGTTTGATGAGACTATATTAGGTTGTTTGCTCAAGATGTTCATGTTTTTTCTTGAAAAGTTAAATGGTTGGATTGTTACTCNGTGTTTGCTCACACCAACTTGCTGAATTTTGTTTTGGGTCTGTTTTTTTCAGCTCAAAGGTGAAATGTAAGCTAACAGGCGATTTGGTAAACAAGACTGAGGAACATATCTGGAAACATATCAATGGAAGGCGCTTCCTTAACAAATTAGGTCTGTGATTTTTAAGTTTGATGAGAGTATATTAGGTTGTTTGCTCAAGATGTTCATGTTTTTTCTTGAAAAGTTAAATGGTTGGATTGTTACTCTATGACAGAGGAAAAGGAACGAGAGATTGAGTCTGGTTCTATTCCAGAGGAAGGTGGACAAACACCAAGGAAGGAAAATGAGGAAAAGGAAGAAGAGAAGAAAAAGAAGAATAAAAAGAAGAAGAAGAAGAAGAAGAAGAAGAAGAAGAAGAAGAAAAACAACAACAAGTTAGATGAAAAGGAAACGAATGGAGAGGATGTTGCTGGTGAAGTCGGACATGAAAATGATGAAGATGTTGGGGAGGAGCTTGACTTTTGGANCAAGGAAGGAAAATGAGGAAAAGGAAGAAGAGAAGAAAAAGAAGAATAAAAAGAAGAAAAAGAAGAAGAAGAAGAAGCAAAACAACAACAAGTTAGATGAAAAGGAAACGAATGGAGAGGATGTTGCTGGTGACGTTGGACATGAAAATGATGAAGATGTTGGGGAGGAGCTTGACTTTTGGGTGCCTCCAGATGGAGAGAGGTGGGACTTTGATGATGGTGGAGATCGCTGGGGCTCAGATGAAGACTCAGAAGAGGAAAAGATCGAAGAAAAAGAAGATCAAATAGGTTTGTCGACTTGTATTAACGCTGTTGCTCTAGATTCATGATTTGAATCTCAAGTTGGATTTTCCTTTAATTACCTGCATAATAGGTGAAGTCGATGAAGATGGAGAGAATAATTTGGATGACTGCATAATAAGTGAAGTCAATGAAGATGGCAAGAATGGTTCAGATGACACTCCAACCAGGTACCATGAATTTTCATATCTGTCTTGNTTGGATTTTCCTTTAATTACCTGCATAATAGGTGAAGTCGATGAAGATGGAGAGAATAGTTTGGATGACTGCATAATAAATGAAGTCAATGAAGATGGCAAGAATGGTTCAGATGACACTCCAACCAGGTACCATGAATTTTCATATCTGTCTTGTTTGAATGTTGGATTTCGAATTTCTAGTTAGGATAATGAACTTACAGAACTGTGTGTTCTTCTAACTATTGTATGAGTGGCAGAGTTAACTACTTGTAAGTTGTATCACTGAGGTTTAATGGAGACTAATTCATTGCAGGAAAAAGAGGAAACCTGAAGAACTCAGTTCCAATGGCCTTCCTTCNTTGTATGAGTGGCAGAGTTAACTACTTGTAAGTTGTATCACTGAGGTTTAATGGAGACTAATTCATTGCAGGAAAAAGAGGAAACCTGAAGAACTCAGTTCCAGTGGCCTTCCTTCGAAGAAGAAGAAGAAGAAGAAGACAGTCAAAACATAATAAGTCTGATCTGATATCTCCCTCTCTTTGTTCATTCTGTTTTTGTATTACACTTCATAGTTCCTCTGTTTCAGTTTACGTGCTCAGCTTTTGATATATAATATAGGGTAATGATTCTTTCATATTCAATGGGTAATTTACTTGGGCTAATGATGTAGCTGTTTATCACATTCACGAAACAATTATTTTATTTTAAGGGAAAACAATAGATTTTAATTTTATAATTGAACATAAAAATCGCAAATAAGAGCTTTGCAGTTTTCCTACAACAAAATTAATGCATCGCAACTATGTATGAATGTTATGCAATTTACAGTTATCCATTTTGTCTTGCAAAATAAGTAAACCTTTCACAATTCTGAAATGGCCGTCACGCTCCAAAGTCTCTTTCTGGCGATCAAAACTCTCTCGTCTTTGGTCGACAGAGAATCTCCTTTCGGTGTTGTCTCTGCGACCCATTTGTCCCATTTCAACAATGTCAGATACTTCTTGATATAGCTAATATTGTCTGATGTGTCACGAATTATGACAAATCCTTCTGGCCGTAGTATCCGATCCATCTCGATGAGCAGATCTTCAATGCTGCATCCACGTTTTTCGGTTTCTGTGAACGTGTTCCATGCGTGGATAAGATCAAATGTTCGTGGGTATGTGGAGAAGGCTTCACACCTACAAAGAAAACTCAATTAACATGATCGGATTATGCACCATGTTTCAGACTAAGGTATTTTACGTACCAATCATGAGTGGCTCCAATTAGGCCACGGTCANTGTGGAGAAGGCTTCACACCTACAAAGAAAACTCAATTAACATGATCGGATTATGCACAATGTTTCAAGACTAAGGTATTTTACGTACCAATCATGAGTGGCTCCAATTAGGCCACGGTCGTAGATAATCTTCATTCTTGGAGAGGATTGAACGGGCATCACGTTCATTACCCATACATCTTTATCGTTTAGAGCAGCTGCGAAACCGCCAAGGTTTGAGCTCATGTCCATCACGTTTCTTATGAAGTTCTTTTGCACCATTGGTTTCAGCAGTTTCCAGTATTCCGCCACTCTAAGACGCCATGTTTCCTACACTAACACTCATACTTTAGTGAATAGAAAAAGATGCGTTGGCACGAAAAGGGCATGGAGTTGTATTACCGTATCTTCACGGAATTGCTCGGGAGTGACGCCAACTTCTTCAAGACGTGGTGGAGGAGCTGTTAGTCTCCGTGGCCAGGGAACAAGTCCACTCCATCTTTCTTTATGCATCCCTGGATAAATATGACCAAAATGGAATAAATGACGAACTTAATGAAACTTGGGACTACATAAGCGAGTGATATGATATATACTTACTTGCAGAGTAGGGAGATATGCAAGCCTTCATTGAGACGTTCCAAGTTGCATCTGAGTCATCTCCCGAAGGACAAAGCGGAGGTTGGACACCCGGATCCCTTTTCAAATAACAGCTGTTAGATATCGGTTTTGCCCATATAACAGATTGTTCCCGTTTGGCCACGACCTTCCAACACATCCTCTTGAAGAGATCATGCATCGCATTCCCAATCCTTCTGTTTTCTGGATCGTGTGCATAAGCTTCAGGTGACGAGTATACAAAGTAGCCACCAGGTCTGAGCAATCTATCAAGTTCCAGCAACAAGATCCCATCTCTCTGAAGCCAATCTATCCGACATCTAGAGCAGTGAGCAAGTTCAAATGATCTGCTTGGGTATGGAAGCCGCTTAGTCCCAAGAACACCCAGTGTTGATGGAATCCCTCGTTCTAGAGCAAACTGGATCTGGTTCTGGTGGACATCATTAGGAGCAAGGGACATGGCTATGATGTCATGTGAGAGAAGATAAGCTCCAAAGCTAGCTACCCCGCAACCAACATCAAGAACATTCCGAATGCTTCCCCCATTGTTGAGTTTGTCGCCAGGGAATTTCAGCATCTAAAGCAATAAGCAGGTTTTTTAGGTCACTTGAAAGAACTTGAAAAAAAAAACATAGCGAAAACTTCATGTTAAATGCAGAGCTATGCTGCCTGGTATAGGAGTAACAGAATACCCAACATAAATGTCTGTAAATATTGAGAAATTTATTATCAAAGCCTTAACATCATTCCTCTGCATTAGTAGATGCGAAGATGAGCACGTGATGTTCAAAGACTACAAGTTCAAAGAAGGGTCAAACAAATGAGAGCTAGAGTTAATGTAAAATTGAACTCTGGTTGGATTAAGCTTTGGGACCACAAGGAGGAGCCTTTTTCATTTCCTCTTGCTGTGAATTCAAAAGCTAAGGGAGTGGTTGTCCCAAGACCAAAACTAAAAACGTGAGTAAAAGAGGTTCTTTTGGGGTTCGGAAGCTGCAATAGGTCTAAGGTTATCATCTCCATAAATAAAAGTCTTGGACGTGAGAGAGAAAATAAGCAACACATGATAAGATCAGAAACAAAAGTGTAAGTCTTGGGTAGTTTTGTAAGAGGTTGATACGTAGTGAGTTCATGAGTTAGTATGAAAAGAGAATCACTTGTATCCTCTTGTACACCCTTTGATCTTTTCGGAGATGTAGGTAATGCCACATTGACATTGCAAAACTCCTTAAAAGCCTAACGGTAGACAACCCCATACTCCTTTTGGTCTAATTGGTTTCATTGAAAGTCAAAACCATGTTATATGTTGCATACTGATATACCCTTCTACCATAAACTTTAACTCGCTAAAGCAACATTTGGCAACAAGCGAAACGGTCAGAATGACTCTAAAGGATTGAATCTGCCCTTAAGATTCGATAAAGCAAATAAACACCAAATGAAGATAAAGTACCTGAGCAAGGGAAACTATGTATTTGTCAGCTCCGTTGTGGAAATGTGTTCCTCCCCCGGGGAAATTGATCTTATCACCATTTACAACCATCCAATTCTGATCAGACTTCTCTTGTGCAAGGTGTGTGTGCGGGATATTCGCCTTCCAGACCTCATCTCTACTCACAGGCCACCTTAACGGGATCTGAAGAACTCCATAAACAACAACATCATCATCAACCACAAAATCCAGAGACATAGCAAATGCAAGAAAGCTACAAATTCTGTAATATAAGAGAAAAGAAACAGTAGTCAGGCCTTATAACCAGCTGGAGGCGGAACTAGGCAATTGAAACGCCGTTCTGGTGGAGGGCAATGACGCTCGTAGTGCTCCATTAACGATAAATTGAGCTTCAGTTTCAATTGATAATGAAGATTTCGATCCAAACACGGTATTAGCTCCGAGTGTCGCGAATCACATATCTGAGGAATATTTTGTTTCGCAAACATCAAGCAGGATAAAAACGAGAGAGAAATGAGCACGACTACTACAAGAGCAAATCAAATCCTACGAAACTCAATAAATCGACAAAGATCACTCCTCCACTACATGGATTAACAATTTCGACAGAGTAATAAGTAGAAGAACGAGTTCATCTTCACTAAACTTCACTTAAAAAACTACAAATCTGGAAATATTTGTTTGTGCTTGTATACTAACCGGAACGCTTTTGGGAATTTGGAGACGGCTAACTTCAAGCACATCTTCTGGATTCCTCGGGAATCCGGTGCGACCACGGTAAGATCCATCGAACTCATCGGACTTTCTGGATCCGGGAGCAAACGACGAGCCGTAGTAGAGGCAAGTCAAACCGAGTATAGCGATGAAACCGACGAGAACGTAGGTGAGGAGCTTCGGGGTCGCACGGACTCGCTCGGTCCTGAAGTGTTTCATACTTGGCGTATACGGATCCGGATCTGGAAATGACCCAATACTAAGGACCCGGAAATGAGCTGCCGGTCAAGAGAGGATAGTGTGGAGACTGAGTGAGCGACAGTAGATTCCCGCGACGCCAAAGAAAACGAGAAAGAGCAGTGTCGGATTTTATTCTCAAGGGAATATTTTGTAGGAATTATCCTCTGCGGCAACGACTACGAATAAACTCTATACTCCTCAACTAAAAGACGCGTTTAAAATGCATGGGCATAATTATGAGATCTTTATATAATCTGAAATTGTATCCAATCCGAAAATTCGAATTTAGATTAGATTCTAATATATAAATATATGTTTGGATATAGAATTTGATATTTATGAATCTTAATTAATATAAATTAATATAATATAAAACTCATATTAGAATACTTAAAAATATATAATTTTTTAGTTTATGATTTTATAATACAAAAAAATATCAATATATAAACTATATAATTAATATTGTAAATTATGATGTATTTAATTTATAAAAATGAAGACAAACGTCTGGTAGAGTTTTCATATGTTATAAAATATATAGTACAATACAATACAAACAAAAATTAAATCAGAAAGACGTCTTACAGCTAGTACTTAACATTTGATAATTGTTATTTACACCAATATTTGACTTTCTCTTAGAAGAAACCACATCAAAATGTTTTAAATCAATATTAGAAACTTTATTTTCAAATCTATTTTAAACTCTTTGATCGATTCTTTGTATACAGTAAAAAAATTAAGTAATATATTATAAAAATTTGGGTGTATACATTTACAGATAATCTAAGTCTGTCAATTTTTTTTTCTTTGGAGAAGTGAGTCTTTAATTAAGATTCAACTTAATAAGACCTAGAAGAATAAACTTGCTAATTAAATTAATATTTTTATCATGTGTTACACTTTATTCGGTTTTCAATTCATAAATTGGGTTAATTTATATTCATTTTGGTTTTGGTTTCGATTTACATTTAGTTTGTGCTGGTTTAGATTTAATTTTGCTTCGGTTTAATCGGATTTTTCGGATTTTTCTATTT
>OVAO01002729.1:0-12240 GCA_900406285.1 Biscutella auriculata | reverse complement strand
AAATAATATATATTTGAATAATTGTTTAGATATATTTTAATTTAAAATGATTAAAATTTTAACAATAAAAATATTTTAAATATATAAAAATAATAAATATTTCATTTAACACACGACGTAATCAAAAATTTAATTTTAAATTAACGAGATTGTTATGTTCGTGTCTATCCAAATACAATAATTGTATAACATTTTTTCTGTCGGCAAGTGTATAACATTTAAAGCCGAGTGTACATTTTACGTTTATTTATCTATTTTTGTTATTACTTAAATATATAGTGTACTTTATATATATGCAACTTGATATATAATTTCACCAAATGAGTTGTATGAATAGCAAGAAGCATGTGAATAGTAACACGACATAAAGAGATATGTCAATAATAATCTTTTGACTATTTCAAATTCAGAAATATATATATTATATTTTGTCAACCACATATTTGTTTGTGACCATGACATAAAAAAAAACACGTATACGTAATTTATAAATTAATGTTTTGAGTGCACATTTATATTATTCGCTATCATATATTATACTTTCAACCATCTTTTTATTCGTCAACAATATTATCATATTTTTGTCTTTACACAAAAGCATATTGCTTTATTAATATTCACGTTAAACGTACATATCATAGAATAATTTCTTACTTGATTTTTTCCCCTTAATATTAAAAGAATAAATATAGATTTAAGTTTTACGATTAATAAAAAAAACACTAAAACTCCATCTAAATCAAATATCAAAATGACACCCTTAGTGATGTTGACTCTACTATAGTCAACTTCAAAAGTACCCACCGAAAATTTTCAAACGTGCTGCTGTTTCCTCGACTATAAAACGTCCTGTAGTTTGTCTTTCTATCTCAGACACGAAAATGCAGTACAGTATCATTAACATGCAATTCCGGTTGGTTCAGATCTATTTATCTTTGATTATCGGATAATTGAAAAATAGATCAAATCACGTTGATTAAAATTTTGCTTTTGATTTGATTATCGATTTATTATTTTCTGTTTAAATAATTATTGAAATCAAATTAATTTTACAATTAAGTTGAATAATTTTAGATATTTTAAATCCAGTCAAATAATTTTAGTTTATTTGGTTCGAATAAATTTTGTTAGTGCAAACAATTGGTATATTTTTTTTCAAAATTTTGATTTAATCTTGATTTTATTTCGATTTTGATTAATAAATTGATTATTAGATTGGTTTGATTAACACAAACTAAGAACCGGAATCCATAATTTTTTATTTTCCTTTCGATCGGTTAGAAACTTTTTGTTTGGTTCAATTGGAATTTTAGTTTCGGCCCAAAATCTCATATTTAGGACATGTCCAACCCCAAAATAAGTGGGGTTTTTGGGCCAAAAATATTAATAAAAAATCTCCAAAATATTTGAGTATCTTGAAGTTTAGGACTTTAAGAATCTATTATATTAAAATAGAATAAATCTAACACGAAAAGTCATAATAGACTATTTATTAGACAAATATTTTGTTACTATAATATTATTTTCATACTAATATCTAAAATAATATGGTTACAAAAATTTAGGATTAAAATATTGGGATTTTATAATTAAAAATACTAAATAAATATCTCTAGAGGAATATTCTCTGACATGTATTAAATTTTTATGATTTATTCAATTATATTATTTTATTTCGATAATTTTTTACCCTAAAATATTTATGAACCATCTATTATATTAAAACAGAATAAATCTACCACGAAAAGTCATAATGGACTATTTAATAGAAAAATATTTTGTTACTATAATATTATTTTCATACTAATATCTATAATAATATGGTTACAAAAATTTAGAATTAAAATATTAGGATTTTATAATTAAAAATACTATATAAATATATCTAGAGGACTATTCTTTGGCATGTATTAAAATGTTATGATTTATTCAATTATATTATTTTCATTTGATAGGTTTTTACCCTAAAATATTTCTAAATCATTCAATATTATTATTATAGATATTATAACCGTGTTTAGCGCGGCTTCAATTCTAGTTGTATTTTAATTCTAAATATTAATATATCAATTTTTTAATCCCTAAATACCATTAATTTAATATATATGGGGTTGGATAGATTAATTGTTTTTGTTAATAAAAACGAATATGTAAGTGAGAGATATACCTTTGCGACGGCAAATCTCGGAGGACGCAAGAAGAATCTTGGCGACGACAGAGCGGTGGGGAGGTAGATGTGGAAAGAGGCCCAGATCTATCCGATTAAATGGAGGGAAAAAGGAGCGCGGAGGTTGCAAGCAGTAAATGAGAGATCTCTCATGGAAAGAGAAAGGGCAGCCAAGGATTGGATTCGATATGGGTGGATCGTATCAAGGGGAAAAAAGAGGATCGGGCGCAGATCGGATCTCCTGAGGATCGAGAAGGTTAAGGTAAGTGGACGATATGCGGTTTTTAGTTATGGAAAGTGGATCCAGTTGATCTCGTTGCTGATTCAGAGGGGATTCAAAGAGGATCCTTAGCCTGAAGCTATCCCGATCTCGGGACATTTATGTCTCGGCCAAGGAAAAGGTAAGTTTCTTAATTCCCTTTTGCCTCCGTAGACTAGAGAACCCCGACATAGTTTATTTAATCCCATCGATCAGAAATCTTGTGGTATCACTGTTCTTTGATTTCCTTTGGGGTCTCTTGCTTCTTGTTCTGGTTTTGTTGCGCTGTTGTTTTTCTTTTTTAACCAGATCAGGACCGAGAGATTGTCCAGAAAGTATGTCTCAGAGTGGCTTGTTGAAGAGTAGCTCGAAGAAGGGAAAAGGAAGGATCCGAATTGAAGCTTTCGATAACTCGGACTTGATAAAGGGAAATGTGAAGACAATCATCGGCCGTGGTATGAACCCCAACAAGGAATCTATGCCCAATCTACTATACTGGTTACTGAGAATATGGAAGATGGAAACCAAGGTGGCGGGAACGGACCTAGGAGGAGGGAAATTCCAGTTCGTGTTTGAGCACGAGGAGGATTTACAAGAGGTGCTCAAGCTAAGGCCTTTTAATTTCGATTTCTGGATGTTATCCTTGGTTCGTTGGGGACCAATTCTGACACCGAATTACCCTTCAGAGATCCCGTTTTGGATAAAAGTGATTGGAGTCCCACTTCCCTTATGGGCGGTTCAGACGCTTAAGGGCGTGGGTAAAGCATTGGGTGAGTATCTGGAAGTGGACCTGCAACATGGAAGGGTCAAGGTGATGCTGGATGGGTTCAGCCCCCTAGTGTTTGACACGGTTCTGGATTTCTCCGGAGAGGTCGAGATTCCAATCTCTTTGCAAACGTTTGGTGGGTTACTGCAGAATATGCCACAGTTTATGCCATGACATAAACAATTGTTAAGAGGGAATGGTAGAGAGGGTAGACAGGGGAGTGGCAAGAGGTACTGAGATTGACGACAACAACCTGATGCTCAGCTATAAGGGTGCGGTTCAGAAAGAAATAAGCACGGGTCCCATTCGGAATTCTCCTTTGCAACATCGGGATCAGTGTCGCAGAGGCCCATACAAGACAGAGAAGAAAGGAGGGTAAAGTCGTGAAGAGAAGGGTAAGGGAATAGCAAGAGGAGAAGATGGAAAACGAAACAAGGGAGGCGATGAGCATGAGAACAGGCGAACTAGGAGGGGCGAGGGAAATGGATTCATGCAGGATGCTCGAAAGGATAAAGTATATGGGGAGTATCGCCGGTCATGCACTAAACCACGCCGGTTTGTGGAAGCTCCTTCGGGAAATCTGGAAGCAGCTCAGGGATCCCACCAGGATCAGATAATGATGAGTGCATTAAAGTTAGCAATCCTGCCCCAATGGGTTCCTAAGTCAACTGATTCGAATCCAGCCCCTCTGGGGGTGAAAAGCTCGTCTGGGGAAGGAGAAGCAGAGGGGGTAACGGGACACGATGTCTCGGGAGTTCCATCAGTGGGTGTAGATCCGAGTTTGCTGGAGATAGAGGAGGCAGCTTCACGGGCAGAAGAGGGTGAATCAAGCGAATTCCCGGGACTTTCCATCGCTGAGCTTAATCAGCTCATGGCAACTGAGCTGGAGGAAGGAGAAATGGAGCAGATTAACAGAGAGGTGGAACTCACTATGTTAGAGGATGAGACCGAAACAGGCGGGGAAATAGAGGATGGGACGATGATGGATATGCAAGAGCATGCCGGACAAGAGAACCAGACAGAGATTGAACCCAACGCGGACCTGGGAGTGGAAAGGGATTCGATAGGGGGTGAAAGAGAGCTGAGGGGAAAGGAAAAAGAGGAGGGGGTGAAGACTGGAGCAAGAAGAAACTTGATGCGTTCGCTGGCAGCAATGAATACAAAGAAAAGGAACGCTCTGTCAATAGCTACTCGGGGTAATGCAAGTAAGAGTGCAGAAGATGGGGGAAGACAAGGACAGGGACAGACGCGAGCAAAAGCATCACAAGGTAAAGGGGACACCATGAAGAATGAGCAAAATCCAAAACCAAAATGAAAGCCTGGATGATCAGAGTTGAAGCTTGGAGGAGAGTTACGAGGTGTTGGGAGTTTTTCTGCTTTTCAGATTGTTTTTTCTTCTGTTTTAGTTTATGTTCTTGCTTTTTTTATTGTCTTTGTTTTCGTTTTGGGTGTTGTTTTCGCTTGGCTTAGTGCATTGATCACAAGCGTCTCTCTGATGAGTCAATTTTCTTGTTGCTTAGTGGATAATAAAAACCTTAGCTATTTTCGTTCAATATCAGGGACAATGAAGCCATTTGGGGTGGGGATATGCCACAGTTGCAGCTCTATCCTCTCATTTGAGAGGTCTTATAGAGGCGTGGCTTTTTCAGGGAATCATCGTGTGTAGGGATAAAGTAAAAACGGGAAGAGGTCATGGGTGGTCAGAACAACGTGATAAGGGAAAATCATGGGGTTTTTGCTCGGTACAAACCTGTTCCATTTGAGCCAACGATGAGGGTGTTGAGTTGGAATTTCCAGGGACTGGAATCATGAAATACGATCGGCCATCTGAGGGACTTACAGAAGAATTTCAAACCAGACTTCGTCTTTTTCTCGGAAACGAAGCAGAACAAAACTTTCGTCCAGAAAATTCAGATTCACCTGGGATTCCCGAACTTGTTGACAATCGAACCGGTGGGTATGAGTGGTGGTATGGCGATCATGTTCAAAGCGGACTGGACGGTTACGGTAGAACAAATGTCATACAGAATCGTTGATGTCCGTACTCGTATTAAGAGAAAATCAATGTACTTGTCCTTCGTTTACGGGGACCCTCGACAATCGGACAAAGAAAGGGTCTGGGAACGGTTAACAAGAGTAGGGATAAGTCAACAAGAACCTTGTCTGCTCATAGGAGATTTCAACGAAATTAGGGATAATCGAGAGATGAGAGGTGGTCGCCTTCGGCCAGCTTCCTCGTTCAGGTCTTTTAACACCATGATCGATATCTGTGGTTTGATAGAATTCCAGACAAAGGGAGATGATCTATCATGGCGTGGGCGACGCCACTCGGGGATAGTGAGATGCAAACTTGACAGGGCACTAGCAAATGATGAATGGCACTCGATTTTTACTCACTCCTGGGTCGAATATCTGGCAATGATTGGATCGGACCATCGCTCAATTCTGGCTACGATGGAGGAACATGTGTACAAGAGGAAAGCTCAATTCAGGTTCGACAAAAGATGGCTAGATAAGACATGATTAATGCAAGTGATTCAAAGGGGATGTAATAAAGGTTCGGGTATGGGCGAGGAGGACTTTTCGACAAAGATAGAGCGTTGCAGAGCACGACTCTCGACTTGGCGAAAAGAGCAGAGGACGAACTCGAGAGAGGGCATAGACAAGTTGAAAATCACCCTAGAGGTGTTTTTAAGGGATGATTCAAGGAGGCAATTAGACATATAGGATATAACAAAGAAATTTAAGGCGGCATATAAGGACGAAGAATTATTTTGGAAACAAAAAAGCAGAAATTTATGGCGAAGCGAAGGGGACAAGAACTCCAAATTCTTCCACTCCCAAACCAAGAAAAGGAGGGCCATGAATAGGATCTCAGGTCTTTACGACGACCAGCGAGTATGGTAGGAAGAAGACGGAAATCTCATCGCGATAGCGGTCACGTACTTCCAGAATATGTTCACGTCGTCAAACCCAACTGGGGTAGACGAGGTTATTAGGGACATATCACCGAGGGTCACTTCCGAGATGAATGACAAGCTGTAGGCTCCGACCACGGTAAAAGAGGTGAGAAAGGTTCTGTTCATGATGAACCCGGGAAAGGCCCCAGGCCCGGATGGTATGACAGCCCTTTTCTACCAGCAAGCCTGGCATGTAATAAAGGAAGACACGGTCAGAATGGTTAATACGTTCCTAGCAAAGGGAGTGATGGAGGGAAAAGTCAACGAGATCAATATCTGCCTCATCCCGAAGTTGGATGGACCCAGCAAGATGTCGGAGTTTCGACCGATCAGTCTTTGTAACGTAAGCTACAAGATAATATCGAAATTGATATGCCAACGACTGAAGGGAATTCTACTAGGCCTAATATCGGAAACACAATCAGCATTCGTCCCAGGTTGCCTTATAACGGATAACATTCTGATTGCACAAGAAATGTTTCACGGCATGCGGTCAAACAGAATGTGTCAGGCCAAGTTTATGGCGATCAAAACGGATATAAGCAAAGCATATGACAGGGTAGAATGGGAATTTATAGAGAGAATTGTATGAAAGTTTGGGTTCGCAGAGGTTTGGATTGATCGAGTGATGACTTGTATCACTTCGGTCAATTATCGGGTATTACTGAATGGGAACCCGGAGGGTCACGTTTCTCCATATCGGGGCCTGAGGCAGGGTGACCCCCTATCTCCGTACATTTTCATCCTCTGTATTGAGGCTCTGATTGCCTTAATATCAAGAGCGGAAAGAAAGCGGGCACTAACGAGGATCAGGGTGGCTCGCAACGGTCCAACAATATCTCACTATCTATTTGCGGATGACAACCTGTTTTTCTGCAAGGCCACAACAAGGGAATGCGCTACGATCAAAGGGATCCTTCAGAAGTACGAGAACGCATCGGGGCAGCATATCAACTTCGGAAAATCATCAATTCTGTTCGGTCATTCAGTACCGATAGATACGAGAGATTCCGCGAGATCGGTACTTCAGATCGAGGGCATGGGCGCGATGGGATCTTACTTGGGGTTACCAGAGAGCCTAGGTGGGGCAAAGACGAGAGTATTTTCCTTCATAAAGAACCGTTTGGAGGGTAGGATTGGGAGCTGGACGTCGAGATTCCTATCAAGGGGAGAGTAAGAAGTCCTCATCAAATCGGTCCTCACCGCTCTATCGACTTATGTTATGTCGAGCTTCAGACTTCCTAAAACAATCCTTCAAAACATAACCAGCGCAATTGCACGATTCTGGTGGAGCTCAGCCGGGGCACGAAAAGGCAATCACTGGAAGAGATGGTACGAGATCTGCAGGGCGAAGGAGGGTGGAGGTCTGGGTTTTCGAAATCTGGAGGATTTCAATACTGCTTTGCTGGCGAAACAACTCTGGAGACTGATTGACTACCAAGAGTCCCTGTTTACGCGAGTGTTCAAAGGGAAATATTTCAGGGATTCAAACCCATTGGTATGAACAAGAACCCAAAACCCATCCTATGGGTGGCGCAATATTTTCTCAGCCCGAGACTTGGTAGGTAGATGACTGATTCACAGGGTAGGGACAAGAACATCCATTTCAGTTTGGAATTCTCCTTGGATCGCCGCCCAACAACCAAGACCGGCGAGACGTAGGGTGTACATGTCAACCCTTCCCTCTATGCCAATGAGCTTATTGATGGAGCCACGAATCATTGGAACATGCGTTTGGTGGAGGAGATGCTGGATTCGGAGGACGCTCTCTTGATTTGGGGGAAGAGGCGTACGGGTCAAAATTCTGTGGATACCGTTAGGTGGCACTATTCAAAGACAGGCCGATATACGGTTAAATCGGGATACGAAGTATGCCAGCAGATTAGGGAACGAGCGAGTCCGTAAAGCTATGGACTGACAATCAATGTCATCCTAGCAGCAATCTGGGATTTGAAGTGCCCACCCAAACTCTGACATTTCATGTAGCAAATTTTAACGGGATCAATAGCAGCTAAACATAATCTCCGGAGCCGTGGCATACCGGGGGACACAATACGTGACATATGTGGGGCTCAGGACGAGACCATCCTTCATATCTTTTTCGAGTGTCATCCCGCGCAGCAGGTCTGGGCTTTGTTCGGGATACCAACAAACTCGACTATTTTCCCGAGGGACTCGCTATTTTATAATATGGATTACGGAATCCATAGGAAACGGAGGGAGGAAGCAACGAAATGTTTTCCCTGGATCATGTGGTACATCTGGAAAACCCGGAATGACATAAAATTTAAAAACCTGAGACGGGACCCCCAATCCATAATCCAAATGGCAGAGATGGAAATGAAGATATGGGGCACGACTCAAGAGGCGAAGCCAGAGGGAGGCCCGAATTTTGATTTCGCGATGCTCCCGACCGAAGTTACCCTCTGTTTTGCAGACAAATCATGGAAGGATTCAGATCACAGGTCGGGCATTGGATGGTGCCAGCGGTATGGAACGGAACAACCCTCTTGCTATGGAGCGAAATCACTATCCAGGTCGCTATCACCACTATATACAGAGGTCGAAGCTCTGCGCTGGGCAATGCAATGTATGGCAGAGCAGAATAGACAAGAGGTGATTTTCTTTACTGACAGCAAGGAATTGACCCATATGCTGGATCACCCGGGGGACTGGCCAGCTTTCAGGGAAGAGCTAAAGGAGATGGAGCGCCTCAGGGACTCGTTTACATCAAGCCGCCTCACCTTGATTCTGTTTTTCCGCGCTGGGCGCTAACCCCACCTTAAGCTTGTTCCGCTAGTTCGTTGCCGACAAAAAAATAAAAAAAATATCTAGGGTTGAAGATGGTCTTAAACCATCCCCAACGGTAACATTTAACCAGTTGGTTAGAGTATCAGAAACAAAAAAAATAAATGAAAATAAAAATGAAAATAGAGGTTGAGAACCGCATCTGGTTTAAGATATTTCAGAAACGAATCAGAACCGACACGTGTCGAGTTCTGATTCGTTCCCGAAATCGCAAACCAAAACGCATGGGCCGAAGTCGTTTGTCCTCTCATCTGTGCGATCCAGAGAAAAAAAAATGAGAAGAGGCGACAAGGCGAAAACCGTGCGATTTTCTCGGTGGTTCGCGACGAGCCTCCCGCCTTCGTCGGAGATGACGATTAAAGGTGGATTAAGGCTGAGGAGAGTGGTATTTTCATCGGGGAGGAGAGAAACGGCTTCGAAACCCTAAAATCGGATTTGGGGGTTATCTCGGGTAAGGTAAAATCTTGCCTTTTCCGATCGTTTCTTCTCGTTTTTTACATATTTCTAGTTGATTAGGGTTTGAAATTTGGGCCATGCAATGAAAAGTTTCTGATTTCAAATTTTTTTATGATTTGGTATTTGTTGATTATCGTTTCGTTTTCCTGATTTCATTTTGTTCTATGATTTCATATTTTTTGTTGTGTTATTTGATTTCGTTTTCCTGATTTCGTTTTGTTTGATTGATTTCTAATATTTGTTTTTTGATTCATATATATTCTGATATCGTTTTCTCTTCTGTTTAATCCTTGATTTGTAGGTGATTCCATGAAGAAACAGAAAGTAGATTAGATGGAGAAAAAGATAAGTTTCAAAACCATTCTCAATTCTGTTTTTATACTTCTTCATATTCATGCCTTGTTGATATAATGATTGTGATATTGATATATATATATAGATGCTTGTTTGAGAATGATATCATTCGAGTTTTGTATCAGTCCAGTTTTGATACTTGTTGAAATTCATGCCTTGTTCATAGCACGATTCTGATTTAGATATATCGATGGTTGTTTGAAATTGTTATCATTCGAAATTTGTTTGATTGTTGTAACTTAAACTCTCACTATAACTTGATACTTGTTTGATTGTTGTAACTTAAACTCTCACTGTAACTTAAACTCTCACTGTAACTTTGATTGTTGAAATGTGTTTAATTCTTGTTATTGATTCTCTTAATGATTCTTGATATCATTCGGTATATTGATACCTGTTTGATTTTCCTTGGTTTTATGACATATTTAGTATATTTGGAGTTAATTTCTAGTTTGATTATTAATGGTAATAGTATTTTGTTAATTCTAAGTTCTAATTCGATTTTGTAAGTTCTAACTCGAATAGAGATAAGTTTATGTCTTTCTCAAATATCTTTGATGGTAAAACTGTTAACTTGGATGAGTTAAATGTGTAGTAGTAGCTGTTTGATGTCATGTATAGGAGAGTTCGTAATGTAAAGTAGTTGTCTTTAATGGAGCACCTTATTAATGACAATGTTTTATTGTTATGATTGTACTTGTAGGTGGAATAAATGTAGCAGTTTAACATAATGTTTTGGGGCAGTCGAAGTACAAATTGATATCATTGCATCCTACATAAATTCTTGTACGTTAAATATATATGTAAATATATGAATCATTTATAAATATATAAATAAATATGTAATGATTACTGTATAGTTGGTAGTTTGGTAGATAATGTCATTGATTGTTAAACCAATTCATAGATTGTCAAACTAGTTGATTGATATAGTTTGATTTATATAGTTTGATTGATATAGTTTGATTGATATAGTTTGAATGATATAGTTTGAATGATATCGATTGAATGATATAGTTTGAATGATATTGATAGTGAACTGATTTGAAGATTCCGTTGATTGTATCATATGTTGAATCGTATACTCTTTGAAGATTGTATCAGTTGATTTGTATACTGTTTGCATAGTATCATTGCTATGAATTGATTGATATAATTTGATTGATATAGAAAACTTAATGAGAGTATAAAAACTTAATGAGACTCTACCCAACCAACCTTATCAAATCACATTAATAAGAAAACTTAATAAGAAATAAGAAACTTAATAGGTTTTCTATAAAAACCAACTAATGAACATCACTATACTCACTCTTACATTTCTGGTTCTTCATCGGCCTTCTTACAAGAAAAGCTCTGTTTTTCTTGATCTTCCTCTTGTTCTATTTCCTTCAAACGGATCAATTCCAATAATCCTAAATCATTATCTTTCTGTCTTCTATAACAGTTTAAAATCATCAATCTTTTTCTTTCTAATGGAATCCATTAACAAACTCTTCAATGGATTCATGTTTTCATTCATCTAATTTCATGGAATTGCTAGAAAGCCAAAATGAAAACCATTTGTCTCAGGTCTATGTAAACCCAATTGTGGAACTTGGTTCATCCCAAGTCCCACAATTTAACGAGTCTAGATTTGAGGAGGTTCGGGAAGGTAGGAAGAAATGGTTGCCTACAGAAGACATAGTCTTGTGTAGTGCATGGTTAAACACGAGCAAGGATGTCGTGGTTTCCAATGAACAAAAGGAAATAGCTTTTTGGTCAAGGTTTTTTGCGTACTACGATGCTTCACCGAAGGTGAAAGGATTTCCAAAACGGGATCTGGGAACTTGCAAACAGCGTTGGCATAAGATCAACGACCTAGTTAGCAAGTTTGTAGGATGTTATGAGACTGCTAAAAGACAACAAAAGAGTGGGGAGAACGAAGAAGATGTTCTAGGTGTAGCTTATAACATTTTCGTTCAAGACCACAAACAAAAATTCACATTGGCACACGCTTGGATCGAACTAAAAATGATCAAAAGTGGTGTCTTTCTTTAGCTAACAGTGGGGCTAAGAGTGGGAATAGTTCTAAAAAGGTAAATTAGATGATCCATTCACTTCATCAAACAATACGATGGGGTGAGATGAGCATGAATCTAGGCCCGAGGGGGTGAAGGCGGCCAAGAGAAAATTGAAAGAGAAACCAAAAGTTTCTAAGTCTAATTCAGATTTTGAAATAGGAAACCCTTGGATGTTTAAAGAAAAAAAATAATCTCATGAAAGAGAAGTTGTCTAAACTCTCAATTCTTCAAAGTCTCATTGATAAATCACAAAAGGAACCATTAGATGATATGGAAAAATCCCTTAAGAAATGCTTATAAAAGAAGTGCTTCTTTGAATATAGGTTTGTGAATGAATCTGTTTTAGTTAGTGACGTGATCCTAGCCCAAGGAAGGATGGCTTTGGCGTGATGAGCTGCTATTTTGGT
>OVAO01002728.1:0-12241 GCA_900406285.1 Biscutella auriculata | reverse complement strand
ATGTTTGTGGTGCTTGCATAAATGTGTGAGAATATGAATGGAGTAAGATAGGTCGGGTAAGATTGATTAACCTACCTACTAAGCGAAGATACTTGCTTGGATCAGTCAGAAGCACGCCCTTAGCGAGATTTAAACAGTGATTTTGATCTAGAGGAAAATACGTGAGTTTAACTCCCATAAGGACGGTTTTATGTATGATGTCCAAGACGTATTTGCGTTGGCATAGGTAGAACCCATAAGTGTTGCGCGCATCCTCGATCCCTAAGAAGTATGTGAGGATGTCGAGGTCTTTCATGTGAAAGCAGAAACTCAAGTATGTCTTGAAAGTTGCAAGTAGAGTGAGTGAGTATGCAGATAAAATCAAATCATCTACATAAACTAGCACACAGAGAGTAATCGGAAACAACTTGAGTGAACCCATATTCGTTCAAGGAATTGTGCAGTTTCTGAAACCAACACCTCGGAGCTTGGCGTAAGCCATACAAGGATTTGTGTAAGCGACATACCTACAATTTATCAAAATTTGAAAACTCAAAGGTAGCTGCATAAACACCTCTTCATTCAGATCACCGTGGAGAAATACGTGTACATCCATTTTATGTACTTCCTAACCATTTGCAACAACTACTTCCAGAAACATTCTCATAGTGGCCATTTTAGAGACTGAGGCGAAGGTGTCTATGTAATCAGTGCCTTCAACCTGATTGTTACCAAGAACAACCAACCTTGCTTTATACCTCTCAAGGGTGCCATCAACTTTGAATTTTAACCGAAAACCCACTTGCAACCAATTGCTTTCTTACCAAGATGAAGAGCTTCAACTGTCCATCGACTCTCTCTGTTTGGTGTGATACTGATTGGGCAGGTTTCCCTATGACTAGGTGATCCTTGACAGGTTGGTTCATTCAACTAGGGAACTCTCCTATCTCTTAGAAAACCAGGAAGCATTACATAGTCTCTTGCTCTTATGCTGAAGTTGAGTATTACGCTATCTCTTGGGAAGTTCGTGATGTACTTTGGCTCAAAAACCTTCTCAATTCTTTTGGTGTTAGCACTACTGCCCTGATCGTGGTGCATTATGATAGTTTGGCCGCCATACACCTAGCAGCAAATCCGATCTTTCATGAATGTACTAAGCACATTGAGATGATTGTCATTTCGTCCGCGATGAAATCATTCGAGACACTATCTCCACTTGTCATGTCTCTATTGCGAACCAACTAGTGGATATCATGACCAAGGATCTTGGTCACAAGGAATTCGAAGCTTTGAAGGTCAAGTTGGCATTCGTATTCTTCATGCTAAAAAAATAGGGGTGAATTGAGATATGTATCAAGGTCACAAAGATACATATCTTCTTCTTTCCTTTACCTTGCAATTATGTATATATGCCTCACTTTTAAAGGCCACATCTTTAGGAAAGTAGGTAAAAAATTCTTCTTGTATAAAGGTCACTCTCAATTATAATGAGCAATAACACTGAAAACCCTTACATTGGATTGGTTTCTGACAATAATGTATTCCATTTATATTCCTTCATTGTTGCTCAATCAAAAGAAGCCTAAAAATAAGCATTAAAAATGAGAAAAGTGAAATTGTTATCTTAGACCACTTTGACACAAACTCCTTCTGTCAATCTCTTTATCAAACTAATGTTTATTAGTTTGATACATTCCTTCTATTATGAGCACCTCTCAGAACAAATTGCAAAACGGTGAAAAACGTTGATAGTCTTTTAACAACAAGCAAGTCGATCTTCTAATCTCTATTGCTAACTTGAACGATTCGCCTAACACTTGGTCTTGTTTGCCTCTGTGTCTTGTAAATCGATAATGGTCTTTAAGACATGTCTTGTTATTTATAGGCTTGATCACTTTCTTTTTCCTGATTGACTTTGGATAGAATCTTGAGAAAATCTTTTAAGATATGTTTGTTGAGATTTGAGTCTTCGGATATACTTTTTTGTGATAACTTCATTTTCGAACATTCTCAGTCTCCCCTTTTTTAGCTTGAATATGTGCTCGAATACGCCTTCAGTTCTTCAATTTATTTCTTCATTCTTCCTATTTTAATTTCAACAATTCAAGTTAAAAAAACACATGAACCCAATAAACCCAAAGAACCTTAGTTATCACAAACGTTCAAACACAAGAAACAATTTTTTTTAAAGCAAGACACACTTGGGTATAGATAGAACCTATTTGAGCCAAAAACACGTACGCTCCCCCATTCTTTATGGCAGCCTACAACGAGACTAACACCACGAAACTAGACCTCCCCAATGCTTAATACTAACCTTCACAAAAAACTAGAAACAACTAAAGACTTATACTCCCCCATGCTTATTGTTGACCTCCCCCATAATCGAGCTAAGCGTTTTCAAGACGCTGAAGAGTGTCTTGAATAGTCTCAGTCGCCTCTCTTAGAGCCTTTCTTTCACCGGTTGATGATTTCTCTCCAAGAGGCAGGTGAACAATCAGAGTGATTGAGTCAAATGACTTAATGCCACAAACTTTTCTAAGACGTTGCTCTTCTTCATTGTTATTCATAGAGGCTGCATTTGAAAAAATGATCGATGGATCAATCATTCGCTTCTCAGGTGCATAGTAGCAAGGGTGAATGAATTTCTCGAATATGCTTGGTAACTCATTGATACACAACATATCGTACAACAATGAAGGAAACAGTAGACCAAAATCATTCTCTGGGTTCAATGCGCGATGAAGAACCTTGTCATAAACCAGTTGTTCAAAATTGATCCAAATTCCATTTGCCACTTTGTAAACCAACCTTGCTCTTCCCTCATGCATATAGGACTGGTTAGTAGTAGGCATCCAATTTAATCCACAAACTGAGTAAATTGCTCCAAGAACAGGCACAAAGTTAGAGATTCTAAGCTTAACCCATGATTTGATCTTGTTACCCAACATAAATTTAGCAAGCTCATCCATATGCAACAAGTCAACCTTTACATCCATCTTAGCTTCTTCCTTAGTCAACTGAGAAAATCCATAATATCTGTTAATTCTCTCTGCCGAGAATTTTTTGATCTTTCCCCGAATGTACACATCTACCTCAGGTTCATCCGTATTCACAACTGGCAGATGAGCATAGATTTCTAACACGATTTCTTTCGCATAGCTAGGTACTTTCAACACAGTGGCTCCATTTTTTCCTTTCTCAAAAATCGACTTCATATCAAGTTTATCCGAGCTATTCAACCTAACCAAACGCTGTTCCATGATTTCTCGTTTCTTGAAGAGTTCATACCTCTCTTTGTTGATCGACTCCTTAAATCGCAGTGGCTGAGTACGAGTGTTACTCGGTGGAGATTTGCCAAGAAATGTCTTGGCTCTTGGACTCTTCTTATTGTTCTTTGGAGACTCCTTAGAAACCTTTGCAGTCGCTTTCCCCCTAGTACCGCTTGGATCAGAGATAGTTTTTCTGGTTTTCTTCTTCTTGGCATCCTTGGTGCGATTTTCTCCAGTAGGGGTTTTTCTGTTTCGTTCTTAAAGCTTTCGCTTCTTTGCATGCATTGTTTTCTTTGAAATTGTTCCTTCTTCATCGCTTTCACCGGGCTTGGGTATATCTGATACATTTTCTTCTTCCTCATCATGGATTTCTTCAATCCTAGGCAGATTCATGGAGACATCTACAAGTTCTTTCACAAGCAAGATCGCCAAATCATTCGCTTCTTCTGTTGTCGAGACTGCTTCTTCAAGATGAATCGGCTCGGAGACTTTTGAGGATTTTGAGTTTGTTTTCAGCGACCTTCTAGCTTTTCTCATATCTCGAGTAAGCACCATTTTCTCCCATTTTTTTATTTATTTTTCACACTATTTCTGATTTGTGAGAGAAAGACACAATCTTTCGAGAGAAGATATTTTTTTCGTTACCCGAGGAGTATCCTCTCTTTTAATCTTGAGTCATTATTCCTATAACTTAATTAAAATATTACCTTCCCTTATTAACCAACTACACATAATATTATTTCCACTTCACGAGATAACTTATTATTCCATCTATTTTAAATAGCTAACATACCATACTCACGAACTAATAACACAAGCTAATTATTTCTCCACCAAGCCAATATATGTTCTCAATTTGATGAACCGATTGAAGTCCATGGGCTTAGTAAATATGTCAACAAATTGATTTTCAGTAGTCACATGTTCAACTCTGACTGGTTTTCTTTCAAATAAATCTCTAATGAAGTGATGCCAAATATCAGTATGTTTTGTTCTTGAGTGTTGCACAAGATTTCTTGATATATTTATAACACTTTTATTGTCACACTTAACCAATAATTCCTCTGAGGTTGATCCACAATCTTCAGCAGTTTGCTTCATCCACAACAATTGAGTATAACAACTTCCTAATGCGATATATTCAGCCTCATCGATTGACAGAGATAAAGAATTATGTTTCTTGCTTTGCTAGGAGACCAGATTATTGCCCAAAAAGAAACATCCACCGTTGTTGTTTTTTCTATCATCAACACTTTCAGCCCAGTCTACATCGCAGAACCAACAAGATATTTATTCGTGTCCTTAGAATAAAATAGACCGATTTTTTCAGTTCCTTTGACATATTTGATAATTCTCTTTACAGCTAACATATGTGACAACTTAGGTCGAGCTTGAAAGCGAGCGCAAATGCCTACGCTCAAACACAAATCGGGTCTAGTGATTGTCAGATAGAGTAGACTTCCAATCATGCTTCTATATAACTTTTCATCGACATCTTCTCCAGCTTCATCTTTGGATACTTTTATGGTGGTACTCATAACAGTTCTAGCACTTTTGCAACTGTCCAGTCCAAAGCGTTTAACCAAGTTTTTTGCATAAGTACTTTGAGATACGTATATTCCCTCTTCAGTTTGGCGTATTTGTAATCCCAAGAAATACTTGAGTTCACTTACCATACTCATCTCGAACTCTTGGGTCATGTTTTTAACAAATGAGTCAACCATATATTGATTTGTACTTCCAAATATGATGTCATCAACATATATTTGAACCACCATAAATTCCTTATTGAGCTGCTTAATAAATAACGTTTTGTCAACATTTCCCCTTGTGTATTCTTGCCCCAATAGAATGTGGTTAACCGACATACCAAGCTCCGAGAGCTTGTTTCAGACCATACATAACCTTCTTCAATTTGTAGACATGGTCTTCTTTGTTTGGTTCCTCGAATCTTTTTGGTTTCTCCACATATGCTTCTTCATTTATAATTTCGTTTAGGAATGCACTCTTAACATCCATTTAAAATAGTTTAAACTTGCGAAGACATGAGATAGCAAGTAGAATCCGGATAGCTTAAAGTTGTGCAACAGGTGCGAAAGTTTCTTCAAAGTCCACTCCCACTATTTGAGTATATCCTTGAGCTACCAAACGTGCTTTATTTTGAACCATTGTTCCGTCTTCATCATTTTTGTTCCTAAATATCCATTTAGTTCCAATGACATTCACATCTAATGGTCGGGGCACTAGATTCCATACATCATTTCTGATAAATTGCTCTAATTCTTCCTGCACCGCAATTACCCAATATTCATCCTCTACGGCTTGAGTGTGATTTTGGGATTCCATGGCTGATACAAAACACGCAAAGCGAACCATCTCTCTAAAATTTGTTTAAACACCTCAGGTTCTATGTTAGTCTCCCACTTCTCCTATAACATCAGTAATAGGGTGATTCCTATGAGGTTTGATGATTGCCTCATTCATGAGTTCAGAGTCTCCGACAGTCTTTGATTTTATTTCCACAATCAGATTGACACATTCTGATTCATCAGCGCTATCATTCAGATCAAACACTGAGCCGCTGTTTATTCTGTCATCAAACACAATATTGACAGATTCCATGATCACTTTTGTTCGATTATTATACACTCGAAAAGTTGCACTACTTCCTGATTAGCTCAGAAATAAACCTTCATCACTTTTGAATCAAATTTTCCGAGATGATCTTTCTCATTCAAAATGTAGCACTTGCACCCGAAGACATGAAAATAACACACATTAGGTTTCTTTCCTTTCCTCATCTCATATGGCGTTTTGGTAGTTTCCTTTCTCACATAAACACGTTTTATAATGTAGCATGCCGTACTTACTACTTCACCCCAAAATCGCTGAGAAACTTGATTACCATGGATCATCTCCCGAGCCATCTCTTGCAAAGTTCTGTTTTTTCTTTCTACTACTCCATTTTGTTGTGGGGTTCTTGGTGCAGAAAATTGATGTTGTATTCCTTGTTCTTAACAGAACGCCATCATCCCTTCGTTTTAAAATTCTCCATCGTGATCGCTATGAATTTTCTTAATTCTTCCCTTTTCATTTATCAGCTGTGGAGCCCAGATTTTAGAACTTTAAGTTGTCTCCGATTTTTCTCTCAAAAATCGAACAAAAGAATATCTATTAAAGTCATCAACTAGCACAAACACATATATTTTTCCTCCTACACTCTATGTCTGCATCAGACTGCAAGCTTGGTTTGAATATCTGAAACCCTTTTATGCTAAACTTTCACTTGCTTCCCTTGCTTACAAGCTCTGCACACCAAATCCAAGTCTTTCTTCTTCAACTTAGGAATTCCACGAACAATCTCTTGATTTATTAGTTTTACCAAGTTACGAGTGTGAATATGTCCTAGTTTTTATGCCATATGTTGAGATCATCCCTAGCGCTTAGACATGTTAGATCGTTTCCCCATTTATAACAGTTATTGCTTCCTCGTACTCCTTTCAAAACCATGCGCCCCTCCTTGTCCGTAGCTCTGCATTCACTTTGTGTGAATAAAACTTCCATACCCTGATCACACAACTGCCTCACACTTATGAGATAAGCTTTCAATCCTTTCACTATATAGACATTCGCCAACTTTGGAGCTCTTGAGATTGAGCTTGCTCCCTTTGCAGTGATCTTTCCTAGTCCTCCATCTCCAAATGTCACACTTCCTCCCTTGACACTCTTGATCCTTTCAAGATAATCCTTCTACTCGGTCATATGTCTAGAACATCCACTGTCAAAATACCACGCCTCTTCTAGTCTTTCTTGAGCAGTTAATGCCATGTAGCAATGTAGATCTCCCTTGTTAATGATTGTCACCTTGGGCTGGCGATCATCCTTGGAATAGAGATCCATTTTCTTCACTCAAAACTCAAACGAATGAGCTTTGTTTTGAAATAGCTGACCCGCTTCTCTTAGTTCCCAAACCTTCTCCTTATATTGTTAACAAAGCGTGAATATGTGACCTTGTTTGTTGCAGTAAAAGCATGTAATTCTCTTCGCTGGCTGCCTAAAGTTCTGAGTCTTCTACGTATGCCATTTGTAGCCACTAGACTCATAATGACCATCGTTTTTGGTTTATCGTGATTTTCGAGCTTGAATTTTTTGAGTTCTTTTGTCTCAATCAACTTTGAGAAAGCGTCAATGTCTTTCTGCATATTATTTGTTTTCTCCAACTCACTTCTCAACTCTTCCTTCAGTTCAATGACAAGGCTATTTAGTTCCAGATTCTCTTTTTTAACTGAGCCATTTTCTTAGCCTCAACCTTCAGTTCTTTTACAAACATTCACCGGTTTCGGTTTGCTCTACCTTCTCTTTGGCTAGCATCTGATTTTCTCTACTTATTTTTAGTAGAGTATCACATATAGCTTTGTAATCTGCCAGAATCTGATCACTCCCTTCTGTGTTCGATTATGGAGACTCACTTTCACTCGCACATTTCGTAATTCCTAAGAATGCTATGAAGTTGGTTAGATCATCATCATCGCTCTCCTCTTCTGATGAATCTTCGTTAATACTTATCATGGAGTTTTCTTTCTTTTTCTTGGCGTCAGTAACACATTTACTATGAATATGTATGAACTCCTTGGAATTGAAGCATCGAAGTTCCTTCCTCTTTGTCGTAGGGCAATCTCCTTTGATATGTCCAAATCCATTCCATTCAAAACACTATATATCTGAATTTCTAGTCTTTTCAGAGTATTCTCTGTTTCTTCCAAACCGCTTATGTTCTTTCTCCAATCTCTTCAAGGCTTGATCAAATCGTTTTACCAGTAGAGCTACTGCATTTGTTGGCTCTTCTGGATTTTTTTCAGCTACCGAAGCGATTCTTTTCGCTTTTTAATCACCCACAACTCCATCTCATTAGCTTGAAGCATCCCAAGCACTTCTTCAAATTGAGTTTCATTAGTGTCTAAAGCAACTACCATGACTGCTTTGTATGCAACAAACTTTGGTGGAAGACATCTAAGCCATTTCTTCACCAGCTTTTTGTCTTTATATTTTTTGCCAAAACTTGTGCTTCATTTGCTATTGAACTCAGCTTTGAGCTGAAATCAACAATAGTTTCATCCTTGTCCATCTTCAGATTTTCAGACTTAGATGCCAACAGGTCGATCCATGATCGCTTCACCTTTGAGGTCCCTTCAAACGTTATTTGAAGAATATTCCAAGCTTCTTTTGCTGTACGACATCCTTGAATCAGTTGAAACTGATTTTGTTCAACTCCATAGTATATTGCTGATAATGCTTTCGAGTTAAACTTTTCCACTCGTTTTTCTTCATCAGTTCATTCAGCTTTTGGTTTAGGGACTTGCCTCGCCGCTATTCGAGTAACGAGTATGATCCATCCATCCTCAATTGTTGTCCATGCATCCTTGTCTATGCTTATGATAATTGCCCGCATGCGCACCTTCTAGAAATCATAGTTCTCGGGATCCATAACCAACTGCTTCATGAATCCAAGATTGTCCATGTGTCCTAATCATACTTGTTTCGATATCACAAATTCTTCCTCCGATACCAATTGAAATTGTTATCTTAGACCACTTTGACACAAACTCCTTCTGTCATTCTCCTTATAAAACTAACGTGTATTAGTTTGATACCATCCTTCTATTCTGAGCATCTCTCAGAAAAAATTGCAAAACTGTCAAAAGTGTTGACAGTCTTTAAACACCATGCAAGTCGATCTTCTAATCTTTATTGCTAACTTGAAAGATTCTCCTAACATTTGGTCTTGTTTGCCTTTGTGTCTTGTGAATCGATAATGGTCTTTGAGACATGTCTTGTTATTTATAGGCTTGATCACTTTCTTTTTCCTTATTGACTTTGAATAGAATCATGAGAAAATCTTTTAAGAAATGTTTGTTGAGATTTGAGTCTTCAGATAAATCTTGTGTGATAACTTCATTTTTGAACATTCTAAAAAAGGTGAGAGCTTTGAGGAACTCACCTCGCAACAACAAGGGCGTGGCCAATTTTCATGAATTGAAAGTTTGAAATAGTAACAATTCTGGAAACGAATACGGAGGCGATACTTGAAAGTGATACACGTTCCAAAACATACACACACCTAACTTAACTTTTTTCAAAATTGGAGATGAGATTACTTGTTTGGAGAGCTTATTGTGGAAGGAGAGAATCCAAACAAGGTGGAAGCTAGGCGGTTGGAGAGTAGTATTAATCTTCATAACCAAGAAAGCTCCAAGATGGGCCTTATCTCTCAGTCTTCTCCAAGCCCATCTTCTGGTCCAGCTCAGCTTCCTCTGCAAAAGTCTGCAAATCATCACCAACGGTTCTCTCCCTCACTCACAAGAGACAAATCGATCGTATAAGGTTTCAAATCCTCATCACCAGCTGGAAATAACAGATTTGATTCTTTGTCATCTTTAGAGGTATAGTAGATGGATGACACTTGTAATCATCTCTTTATAAGTTGTAAAACCCTATGATACTCTCTTCTCCTATAAAGAGAGTAGCTCCATTATCGTAAACATCAAGTGAAATAAAATCAAAGTTAAAGTCTTTCTTCATATTCTAAGTTTATTCACATGGTATCAGAGCTCTCCTAGACCTTAACAGGTGCTGTAATGGCTGAGACTCCTGGTGTTTATCCTTTTCCGGCTAATCTTCATATCTCTAGTTCTGTCACTATCAAGTTGAATGACAACAACTATCTTCTCTGGAAAACTCAGTTTGAGTCTCTCCTTTCGTAGCTAGAAACTTGTCGACTTTGTCAATGGTCAGGAACAACTTCCGGCCGCGTTCATCACTGTTGATGACTCTGTAACAACGAATCCGGCATATGAAGCATGGATTTGCACGGATCAGTTGATCAAATCTTGGATCTTTGGAACTCTTACTGAAGAAGTCCTTGGATATGTTCATGGCTTGGAGACTTCTTGGGAGGTATGGAAATCGTTGGCTGAAAACTTCAATAGTGCACCAGCAAATCACGATACTGACGCCACACTCGACCCTGCAGCAGCTGATAAGAGTGAGCAAACTCATCCGATGACGATGAGGTCTCGTCATGGTATTCGGAAACCAAACCCAAGGTATGCCCTTGTTGCTAGCAAAACTTTACCATCAAAGCCTAACTCTGTTGCAGAAGCCATAGCTCACCCTGGCTGGCACAGTGCTATGGTTGAAGAGTTGGAGTCTATCTATAAGAATAAGACATGGTCTCTGGTTCCAGCTCGGAAAGACATGAATGTGTTGGGCTCTCGATGGATATTCACTGTGAAACTTAATGCCGATGGTTCGTTGCTTAAATTAAAAGCTCGGTTAATGGCTAAAGGGTTCAACCAAGAAGGAGTGGACTTTGTTGAAACTTATAGTCCGGTTGTTCGCACTGCTACTATTCGAATTGTGCTCTCTGTGGCAATTTCGAGAAAAATGGATAATTACTCAGCTTGATGTTAAAAATGCGTTTTTACATGGGGAATTACAAGAGGAGATAGTTATGATTCAGCCTCCTGGTTTTGAAGATATCACCAAACCAAATCATGTTTGCTCTCTTCATAAGGCGCTCTATGGACTTAAGCAAGCTCCACGGGCATGGTTTGATAAGTTCAACCATTATCTCCTTGAGTTTGGGTTCGTGTGCAGTCGTGCGGATCCATCCTTGTTTACGTATCACCATCGTGGTCATACCCTGGTCATCTTACTGTACGTCGATGATATTATACTCACTGGCTCTGATCCTTGTCTTCTCCGCACATTGATTGTGGAACTCAGTCGACGTTTTGCTTTGAAGGACCTCGGAAATCTCAGCTACTTCTTGGGGATTAAGGTTCAAACAAGTACCACAGGATTGTTCCTCAATCAAGCTAAGTATGTTGACGAGATTCTTCATCATGCTGGCATGACAAATTGCAAGCCAGTGAATACTCAATTACCGTTGAGGCTCGATTTTGTTTTTCAAGACACACAACTGTTTGAAGAACTAAGCTACTTCCGCAGTCTTGCTGGAAAATTACAGTACCTCACGTTGACTCGTCCCGATATTCAGTTCGCTGTTAATTTTATATGTCAAAGGATGCACTCTCCAACTGTCTCTGATTTTGGTCTCTTGTAAAGGATTCTTCGATATCTTCGTGGAACCTCGGCAATGGGAATGCATCTGTCTAACACCTGCTCTCTGTCTCTGATGGCTTACAGCGACACTGATTGGGCAGGAAGTCAAGATACGAGAAGGTCGACTACTGGTTTTTGTGTTATGCTTGGTTCGAATGTTCTTTCCTGGTCTGCGAAACGGCAGCCCACCGTATCACGTTCGTCCACTGAGGCGGAGTACCTGGCCTTGGCAACTACTGCGTCGGAGCTCACTTGGGTCTCATCTGTTCTTCGTGAACTTGGTATCACACAGACCAAGCCTGCGCTCCTCTTCTGCGATAATCTCTCTACGGTACACCTCTCTGCAAATCCAGTGTTTCACAATCGTTCAAAACACATTGAAGTCGATTACCCATTATGTTCGTGAACGTGTTGCTCTGGGTGTGCTTGAGATTCGTCATATTTCAGCTGTTATGCAGTTGGCGGATGTGCTCACAAAGTCTTATCTCGTCAAGCGTTTGAACGTCTCAGGTACAAACTGAGTGTTGGAAATCACTCCACCATCAGTTTGAGGGAGGGTATTAATCTTCATAACCAAGAAAGCTCCAAGATGGGCCTTATCTCTCAGTCTTCTCCACGCCCATCTTCTGGTCCAGCTCAGCTTCCTCTACAAAAGTCTGCAAATCATCACCAACGGTTCTCTCCCTCACTCACAAGAGACAAATCGATCGTACAAGGTTTCAAATCCTCATCACCAGCTGGAAATAACAGATTTGATTCTTTGTCATCTTTAGAGGAATAGTAGATGGATGACACTTGTAATCATCTCTTTATAAGTTGTAAAACCCTAGGATACTCTCTTCTCCTATAAAGAGAGTAGCTCCATT
>OVAO01002727.1:0-12243 GCA_900406285.1 Biscutella auriculata | reverse complement strand
CAAACCCAAGCCTTAAACAACCATAATCTACCAAATCTATCCACTTAGCAAAGTAAACTACTCACTAATCATGAAATTAGCAAAAGGCAAAGTAGAGAAAGTCATAATCAAGTGCATTAAGATAGATTAAACAAATAAGAACAAGAGTATTCCAAGAAACTACAAGCCAAAAGATAAGATAAAGACAAAAAAAACCAAAATAGAAAGTTAGGAAAAAGTTGTTTTCTTGTGCTAGGGTTCCTTCTATTTATAGAAGGGACCGCCTCGAGATACAGTCCCGGGTTGGCAAACCGGGACACTTTTGGTTAGCAACCCATGACTCTTCATAGAGAGGCTTCGGGGATCACCCGTCTCGGATTGGGTATGAGCCTCCAGTCCGGGACTCCTACTCTGGGATGGGTCCTTGATCTCTTTTAGCGGGATGTGTCCTGGGTTAGATTGCCCGTGACGAGTCCCGAGACTAGCTGATTTGTGGCAGGACAAAGGGGTTGTCCCGGGCTAGGCTGAGCCTCTAGACCGGGACGCTTCTCCGGGACACCTTGATTGAGGAACGTCCCGTGTTAGTCTACCCGAGACCTTGCCCGGGACTCTTTCTCTGATCTGGTGCGATTTAGCTCGTTTTCGCAAGTTGCTCTCCGTTTGATCCGCGTTTCATCCTTCGGTTGCTTCGCACCTAATAAATGCAAATGCAATGCAATATGACCTAAAAAGACTCTAAATTCAATCTAAAACCGAATGAAAACGAGACTGA
Source organism: Biscutella auriculata (assembly GCA_900406285.1). Taxonomy (NCBI): domain Eukaryota; kingdom Viridiplantae; phylum Streptophyta; class Magnoliopsida; order Brassicales; family Brassicaceae; genus Biscutella; species Biscutella auriculata. The sequence goes on along the minus strand of OVAO01002727.1, from coordinate 11,492 downwards.
AAACCAATAAAAAACACAACATATCAAAACATCCAAAAAGCCAAAAGATTCAAAAACATTCTTATTGATTCAATAAAAGGTTATAACATGCCAAAATCAAGTCAAATACCCTCAAAACCAGGACATACAAACTATCCATGTTTCACATTCTCTTGTCTCTTTTTCTTCTCCTTTATAGTTTAACATCCACATACTGTCCGCCTATACGTTTGCCATGGGCTTTTGTCTCCCTCCCATTGAAAATGAAATCATTTATGACATTCCAAATATATAAAGATAAAGACCCTAGTGATCTGTTGCAAAAAGAAGATATTAATTTCGACTTCGGAGATGTAGAATCAGAAGACGAATTTCATTGTAATTTATCCACTTTTTTTTTTTTTTTCAACTTTTGTGGGCCACAAATGGGCCAGCCCACTAACCCAAACTCTCATAAATGAGAGGAGCAAATGCTCTCACGGGGACTCGAAGCCCCGACCTGGTAACAGTGATGCCAAATGTTTTATCCACTTATGATGATGAAAATAATAATAATCAATAAATATTATGTTGTAATATTAAATTTATAATCTCAACTAATTATCAATCCGAAAACGATCGAATATAATGCAAAATAAAATAAGAACTATTTTTGTCATTTATAGAATATATATAATTTATTTTCATTCATTAACATATTATTACATTAGCCCAACTGGTTCTTATGACATCTTTTGGTTACCCATTCGCATACTCGGGGTTCGATCCACCCCAAAAACTATTTTTCTCGAATCTATCATTTATAGAATATACTCGGGTTCGATCCACCCCAAGAACTAATACATAAGTATATTTATGTACTTCGAAGTATATAATAAACTATGATTCAAACTGCATCGGTTAATAATACAGTTTTTAGATATATACTCCCTTTGTTACATTATGTTAAATTTTTTAGAGTTTGTATTTTGTTCCATAATATAAGTTTTTTTCAAATTCTAATGCAAGTTTTAAATTTTCTTTCATTCAATATTGAGTTGACTAGCCAATTATATTCTAGTAAATTCTTTTTTATTTTCTTTTAATTTATTATTAATATTTCTATTAATGATTTTTTGAGTAATATTGGAACAAAGGGAGTATATATTTATATTGTTATATAATAACCAATGTTTTCTAAAACAAACAAATATAATACAAAATAAAATACGAACGCTTTTTGTCATTTATAACATATATATAATTCGTTTTCATTCATGAACGGATAATTACTCTAGCCCAACTGGTTCTTAAGTCATATTGTGGTTACTCCTACCCATACTCGTACAGGGTTCGACATGGTGTTCCTCTCTACCATACTTGTACGGGGTTCAATCCACCCCCTAAACATGTTTTCCAATTATTTTAGTGTGGTCGCACTCGTGGTTGCAAATGTGTGACCACTCGATTACCTCGTGTTCATCCGAAATTTTTTGAAACTTTTTGAAAATTCTAGGTTGCATTGTGGTTGCAACCTGGTCGCAGTTTTGCAACCACGGAGGGAATATTAGGGTTTTTGAGCTGTGCGATCGTGGAAGGACTAAACTTAGGGTCGCACTTTCCCAAACCAGATCTGAGTTTTCCCTTCCCCTTCATAACTTTCTTCATTTCTCTTCAACACTAAACCCAAAATTACTTCTTCCTCCTACATTGACGCGATTCTAATGTAGGGAAGAAGCAAGAGAGGACACGGTGGCTTGCCTGAAGGTTCCTCTTCCGGTTCCATAGGATGTGTCGGCTCGAACGAAGGTTTACTGGTGCAATACGTGTGGTCGCCTCGAACATCACAGGTCTTGTCGTAAACTCGAGTTTCAGTCTCTCCTCTCCCAACTTTGCCGCCAACAAGTCAGGTGATGCCTACGTCGTCGCTCGAGACCACCGAAGTCGCCAGCCAGATGCACGACCAACCTCCTCCCCAACAAGGTGCGGCCCCGATCTAGCTGGATGATCTCCTCAATACTTCGGGCGGTCACGCATACCTCAAGATCCTATCTCCTCAAGACATTGGACCAAATTCTATTTGGTAAAATTTCTAAATTTTATTAAAATTAATATCTCGAATCTGAAATTTAGGAATGCTAGAATGATATTGGACATTGGGTTTGAATATGTGAATTAGTATTGATAAATGTGAACTAGGATTAATATTTGCAAATTATGATTGATCTATGTGAATTAGAAATTGAATATAAGAAGTACGATTGATTTTTAAATTTTCAGATTGGTTTACCAAATTTTTTAAAAAAAAATCTAGTTAACTTGAAATCTTTTTTTTTATAATTTTAAGATTTAAAATGATTTAAAATAATTTTAAAATAATTTTTTATAAAATTTTAAGGATTTTAAAATATTTCACCGATATTTATAATTTTGTTTAGATTTTTTTTAAAAATATATTCAATTTCAAACTCCTAGTTAATTTCAACAACTTATATTCCATTTTGTGGTAAACTTTAAAATTATAGCATGGTTACAGTTTTTTTTAGTAATTATTGAGATTTTATAATGAATTTTATAATTTTTGGAAATAATTTTATCTAATTTATAATGATTATTACAAGATTCATAATTTTTTATTAGTTTTGGTTGTGATGACGGTGAGCTGGCACGTGTCATTCCAAGGATCTTAAAAAAGAAACTGGATGGGTCGTATTATAGTTGGACGGTGACTCCCGTGCATATCCAAGATCGATATTTTGTCGATATCGTGGTAACTTTTAAAATTTGTAATTTTGAATGGTTTTACTTTAAGTTTTTAAATATCTATTTAAAATATTTTGATATTAACTCTATTTTTTTATATGTAGCAATCTTACACTTAGGGATCCCTTCATAACTCGTATTGTGCGCCGTGATTTTAAGAAAGTATGTCAATGGAATACAATGTCCCAACATTGGGCATCCGAGGAACTATCGAGAGAGGAGTAGCAATGCTTCCAAGGCTCGAAATCCCCAACGTGAGGAACTCGGGCCCTACAAACACTTGGCCGACCAAAAACCGTATCTCCGCATTCAGCAGGAAATGGTAAGTTTAATTATATATGCTTTTAATTATTTATAAATTATTCCAACATTAATTTTAGTTTTTCCATTGTAGTCCCGTGAAAAGGGAAGCCCGACCCATATTAGTGTGGTTTTAAAAAAAATCTATACCAAGTCTGGCGGGTCTTATGTGGATCTCAAAGCTCAACCTATTTGTGAGAAGTATGACGCACTCGTTGAAGATACGGTCTCCCAACTTGACCCCGAGGTAGCTTCGGATGGGACTTCTCAGGTTCAACAACTCACTGATAAGATGGTGTTTCCTTTCTCTACCCCAAGCACTCCTATTGGTTAGAAGAGTGGAGTAAAGAAAGGGGTTTTAAGTTGATTTGGGATTCGAGTTTAGAAATGTCGAACCAATTCGGGAGAGAACTAGCCCAATAGAACCTTTAAAGCATCCAATAAGTCTAAGGTTATAAGGGTCAATTAATTGTCACTTAAAACGATCCTAAATAAGCAAATTAACAAGTCAAGTTGTAGTAAAGGGAAACTAAGAAAAATAACGATTAAGCAATTGATAAAAAGACTAAGAAAATGGCAAGGGAATGATTTCAGATGATTCGGTTCAAGATAATGATGCACAATAACACACAATTAAGCTAGTCTTAGGTCTAAAGATTTCAAAAGTAGATCAATTCACTCTCATGGTAGAAATTTCTATCCTAACATGCATACTAACACAATCTCTTGGCTAAATGCATGATTATAAATCAATAACAACAATCTCATAAAACCATCAATCGATTCTAACACACTCTTTAGGCAAGACTTCAATCAACAACTTAATATATAAGATCTAGACATTCATGAACATCTCTCGATTTATGAATCTCCTAAGATCTAGAATGAGGATGGTCAAACCTATTCTAGCATTAAGTTCATCTATACGAAGAAGTCATTCATAGATTCAAAAATAACCATCATCAATCCATCCTCGCATCAACCTAATCTACCTTAATCATCTACTTAAAAAAGACTACTCATTATCCATAATAAGAACACAAGATTTTAGGAAAAATCTATATTCAACCATGGATTGATTAAGAAGAAGGAAGAAAGATTGCAAAGATAAACAAGATTAAACAAATATAAAACTAAAAAATTGCATTAAACTTCAAGATTCAAATAGAAGCAAGCTTCTAATATACCAAAAGTGGATAAATCCTAGAATTAAAGCTCTCTCTTTTTGGGTTCTGACACAAAACATATATATAGTAGTCCAAAATAGAAGGGGAAATCGATTGGTCAACTCATTAATCCAATCTTTGACTCTGCTTGGACAGGATTGGTCAGCCTCGGTCGATGTCGCTGACCGATCTTTTGCATTGGCCGCTTTTTCATGGTCTGCATCGGTGATGGGCGATGCTGGTGACTGATGCATAAACTCCTTTGTCAGCTCTTCCTACAACGGCCAGCCATGCTCGATGTCCTTGGTCGATGTGCTCTGGTTCTGGTTCCTTTATCCCAAAATACTCTTTTTTCATGCTTAAGTCCTCTCCAATCACCTGAAATGCAAATATGCAAAAATACAATCCTAAAGTACTCTAAATGCAACCTAAATATACAAGAATGAGCATAAATGGATACATAAAGCGATAAAAATCACACATATCACTCACCTAGGAAAAAATGAATGAATTATTCATTAATGTAATTTTTGATTCATTTATTACTTTTTGTATAGTTTATACATTAATTATTTCTAATAATTGTTCCGTATTGAGTTTGCTCGTCAGGATGCTGACTTAGCTCGTACGAAGAACCATTTGGCACATCTTATGGACTACCTCTGAACCCAGTAACTCTAGAACTTGATGTATTTCTTTTTAATATTTATAAGATTTAAGCTTTTTAATATTTAATCAAATATTTTAAAAATCAATCAAATAACAATTCCTAATTAAAAAATATTAAAAGTGGTCGCACTATGATTGCAAACCTTTGCGACCACGGTAGGAATACGAAGGTTTGCGATCATCTAACGTAGTCCTACTTTAGTCGCACATTTGTGCAACCAAAAAGTGCGACCGCGCAAGTTTGAGACCATATGTTTAGTTGCATTTCAGTCGCAAATTTTCTAACTCTTTTGCAACTCTTTTGCAACCACAGTTTTGCAACCACACGTTTTGTGACCACTTCGTAATTGTGACCATACCAAAAAATTTGGTAGCAACAGGGTCCAAAATTAAGACCACGTTATGCGACTACGTTGACTAGTCGCACTTTGAAACTACAGTAGCGGTGCATAATGTGGTCGCAAAACTGAGACTGCAACAGTGTGATCGCACATTAGATGCAAATGTGCGACCACACTACAACCACCGATATTTGCGACCAGTGATTTCCCCGGTCGTGCGCTCTGTCCCGACCGGTGCACTTCCACCGATGGCGTGGCCGGTGCATAGACTAGAGTGACCCTCTGCCCCAAGATGTAAAGCTTCCCCCGGTCGTGCATCACCCCAACGACCCGACCGAAGCGCACTCACACCGGTCTGGGCATGCACTGTCCCGACTGGTGCACATCTCCGAAACCAGATTTGACCAAGTCTTTTTTTCTTTTTTTTAGATGTAATTTGGCTTACTATTTAAGGGAGTCAAAAACTAAAACCCTAGAACGTTTTTTATATTAGTTTTTTGGTTGTTTTGATTTTAGATCTATCTTTTCTTCAGAACCTTTTGTGAGAAACCTTTGGTTATTTTCAATTGCAATTCTCATATTTTCTTAATCCTTGTGTTCTTATTTGATTGTTTGATCCATTTCTACTCCCAATCATGTCTAGAAAACTCCCTAAGTGTTCTAGATATGAGTTGTGAGTAGTCTCCCTTAACTTATGGATTAGGGTTAGGGATATGCTAAATGGATTGCTAGGTTAAGTCAAGTTTATGGTAAGTTGAAGAGAAAAGAGTCCCTACAATTTTCCCTCTTGAATCTTTTTATTGTCTTTACTTGAGGACAAGCAAAAGTTTAAGTCTGAGGGAATTGATATGTCTTGATTTTAGGGATTTATAACTTATCTTTTGACAGGTTTACAAAGCCTTGATCGAGTTAATAATTTATTTTCGGCGTATATTTGTCTCTTTTTGGGGTTTTACAGGTTTGGAGTTGATATTTAAAAAAAAAAAAGCTTTTGGACATGATTACAAGAAGACTTGAAGAATTTTGATTTCGTCAACTTGAACATTCCTCTGAACAAGATTGTTGGGTTCGATCCGCAAAATGTGATATCGACTGAAGAAATGAAGTCGAGATTGATTGAACCTGCAAGGGATCGATCAAAATTTTCAAACCAAGACCATTCGGGCCGTTGCACAAAATCCAGAATTATGTGACGAGATGAAGTGGGTTCGATCGAACCCTAGAAAAGGAGATTTTCCAAATTTGCATTTTTAAGACCCTATAAAAGCATCATAAGCTCTAAAATATGAAGACACCTTGTCTTAGCTTTATTTTACATTGTTTTATTGTTTTATATCATTTTTTGCATTTTACTATTTTCTCCAATCTCGGGTTTTATAGATTTGTCTTCTAGGGAGATATATCTCATTTGACACATTTTTGTCTTGAACCCTGGTTTTTATTTATTCTAATTCAGCATTTGTTTCATTGCTTTCATCCATGATTTGTATGATTGTTTTGACCATGTCTGAGTAGTTTAATAGATTAGATCTAGGGTTTTCACAAAAGGAAAATCAGAGATTATGGTTTTAAGAATGGAAACAATATGATCCTTCCTTATGTTTTATATTTGTAACTTATAATTAAACTAACAAAATAGATCTAGATTTTATGAATGATTTAAGCTTGACAAACTTAGATTGCTCGAATTCGACAACTAAGAGAAGTTTAAACTAAAGACTTAGCCTGAAAGGTAGAATCGATTAGTCTAGTGAAATTGAACTAAATCTTGTTTAGCCAACTTAAATCTAGCACTGAGTGACACAATGTTAGGTGCTGAAGAGTTCGTTTAGGTATAAATTAGTCATGGGTATTGGGTTAGTCTATTTTCAAATATTAAGGGAAGGGAACATATAGTAGGTTTGACTTAGTAATATCTTGAGTCTAACATTGAGTGACACAATGTTTGGTGTTGAATAATTCTCTTAGGCGTAGATTAGCTTCAAGTTCATTGGGTTAGTCTATTTTTAAAAATCAAAATAGATTCAATTAAATTTGAATTCCTATTTTAACTAGAAGTGTAAGGAATTCCTGAAAACTCTCATTTGGAATTCCTTAGATTGGATTGTCTACTNGGGTATTGGGTTAGTCTATTTTCAAATATTAAGGGAAGGGAACATATAGTAGGTTTGATTTAGTAATATCTTGAGTCTAACATTGAGTGACACAATGTTTGGTGTTGAATAGTTCTCTTAGGCGTAGATTAGCTTCAAGTTCATTGGGTTAATCTATTTTTAAAAATCAAAATAGATTCAATTAAATTTGAATTCCTATTTTAACTAGAAGTGTAAGGAATTCCTGAAAACTCTCATTTGGAATTCGTTAGATTGGATTGTCTACTTATATATATATATCATCTTTATTTGTTTTGTTTTTTTACTGTTTACATTATTCTCACAATTGTTAATTATGATTGATATCGTTTTCAACTCGAATTAGATTCCAACAAATTAAGGAGTTGATTATTACCCTAACACCTGCCAAATCTAGTCTAGTTCTAATATTTAGATATGATTCTAACTAAAAAAAATCCATTAAATACGGTTAGAATCAATTATTTTTACTCAAATCATATCTCTAATACAATAATTAGCAGAAAGAAATTCTTGTTTATAACGTAAATATATTATGTCTACATGTATGATATTTTATATTTAATTTGAGATTATTCAGAAAATGATTGAAAATTAAAATATGAAGAATGGTTACTCTTTTCAGTCTTTGTCTTTAATTTTTAGAAGCTTACGATACACTAAATCATAGTTATGAATTATGACAATCATCAATGAATACCATTTATATGTAATTTACCATGAAAAACAAAAACATTCCAAGATTCTTTCAATAATCGGACAAAAACATATAACATGCATTTAGCCGTTGGAAATTTAAACTTGCATAATTTAATGTAATTTAAATATTTTTATATTAATAGTTGTTACTACTTTGACCAAGAAAAAAGTTTCAAAGGATAAATTTGTAAAATACAAAAAATCATTCATCGACTACAGATCTGTCTCTCTTCCACCTGCAACGGCTCTCTTTTTGCCAACTGCTGAAATATTAAAATCTCACTTCTCTAATATAATTAAATTTCAATTCAACCCCAAAAGTTCTTCATAAATTATCCAATTATCCCACTATTCATGTTTCACTTTGATAAAGTTAAAAACTGAAGAAGAGTTATTTCTGATTTTGGAGCTATTGGAAACATTAAAAATGTAAGTAGCTATTTTCAGAATTAGTAAACTGAAGGGACCAGTATCTATCACTTATGGCATTTCTTTTTAAAAAGTTGTTCTCCTCAGAATTTGAAAATTTGAATTTCTTCTGTCTTTATTCTCTCTTCTCTCATTAACTTCAAAAATCTCCAATTCCAATTTCTCCATCTGCTTCAATTTTTTCTTCAGCAAATGGGTTGCTGTTTCAGCAAGAAGACTTCTCCATCTTCTTCTTCTTCTGTAAAACATTCAGATCCTAACATATACGCCATTGAAAAACCTCTTAAAGTTGAGATCGAAGCAAAGGAGAAGCTCGAATTAGAAGAACCGAAACCAAAAAATGAAGTGAAGCAACAAGAAGAAGAGATACAAGAGAATGGCAAACCGAGGAAAGAAGTGTTCGTGATTAAACACCGTAGAAGCCATGAGATATCGAAGACGACGACAGATCCGGAGGACTCTTCCGTTTCCGAGGAGAAATCAACTGGTTCGAATCAGAACCCAGTAGATGTAGATGCGATATTAATTCAGTGTGGTCGGCTGAGCAGGAGTAACTCAGCCGCGAAAACTCGGAGATATTCTGGATCTAAGAGGAGTTTCGATTTTGACCAGAACGGTGAAGCGGAGGAAGCTGATGCGGAAGACGGCGGAGAAGAAGAAGCTGAACGACGGATTCATCGGCAGCGTAACCGTGGCGGAGAATCGCCTCGGGAACGGAGAAGACGAACACCAAGTAGAGAAAGAGAAGAATCGAAGAGTTATCGATCTGGAAGTAGAGAGAGAGGAAGTGGAAGTCGACGGGTAAGTAGATCTCCGGGAAGAAGATCGGAGACAAACCCTAATTCCTGCGCCGGTAGTGTTAGTTCTGTAAATTCGAGCAACAACAAACCAGCGAAATTTGTCTCTGTCCCTGCAACGGATAAAGCTACTTTGGTCATGGAGAAGAGTAACAATGGAGACCCATCTATTAAACGAATCACTGTGAAAAGAAATATCGGAAAAGCTGCGTCTCCTAGGTCGCAGTCACCGGCAAGAGCTGGGGCTCAACCTTCACCGTCAAAGCTTAGCCGGAAAACGGATACTTCTCCATACAGGAGAAACCCATTGGGGGAGATAGATCCAAACTCAGTAGCGTTTCCACTATCTCAAGGTAACTCCAATAGCAACAAGAGGATGATGAACAGAGAAAACGACAATAAAGGATTGATTAAAGATTCTGGAAATTTAATGGCTCAGGTATTCATCTTTTACAATGCTCGAAACAATCAAATTATGTTTTGGTGTTGTTGGAGTGGATTAAGCTTAAAGAGTATTTGGTATGTTGGAATCAATTTAGGAGTTTTGCAAATGTTTCTTGTTTCAGAAATCGAATACCAAAACCGCTACTCAAGCTTCAATCCGCAGAAGTGGAAGCCCGAGTCGCGGTCTCAAAGAGCAACAAGAGGCAGCAGTAGTGGAAGAGTGTAAGATAGTGTTGTCAAATGGAACTGAATTACCAAAGCCTCCTCAAACTCTGATCCGTAGTAGATCGTTAAGGAAATCCCGTGATTTCGATTTCAGTCCTGAAGCATTGCTCTCAAACAACATCGACAACAAGAACAATGCAGTAACAGCATCAGCATTACCATCTTACACTGCTTTGCTTTTAGAAGACATCCAAAATTTCCACCAAAAGAGTGTCAATGTCAATTCCATGAAAGAACCGGGTTCCAAGGCTTGCTCTATTGTAGAAGCAGTTGCAGATGTTAACTCTACTACCAAGAATCAACATGAAAGAACCGGGTTCAAGTTCACATCTGCAGCATCAAAGAAAGCGGATCTAATGGAGCCAAGCTTTGAGAAGTATGTGACTATTAAGAGAGGAGGTTCTTCTTCGATGGAGGATATGGAAGATCAAGAATCATCAGGAAGCAACAGTTACACAGGAAGTAGTGCTGTGGTGCAGATTCAACGACAGGGACACTCGTCATCTTCTATTTGGGAACCGAATTCGGCTGAATCAACTGATCGAGTGAGCATGAGATCAAACAACAAAGAACGTGATCGGAGTCCATTTGGTGTGAATCAAGAGTTTGATCCGTTAAAGAAGAATGGTGTAGGAATTGGACGACAAAAGGGGGCTCTCGTTGATTCTTCATCTTCAAGCAAAGGTGGTCTTCTTCAGGCAACATCAACTCGTGTTATTGCTGTTTCAATGTAGTGATGAATTCCTTGTTTTAAACTAAAATTTTACTTTGTGGTTGCAGTGTAGCAAACCAGTGTTTGTGTTTTGTAATCATTTTGAATTCGAATATTCCTTCTTTATGATTATAATTTCTCTTCTTTATTTCTTTCTTTCTACGGTGTCTCTGGGTTATTACTCTAACCCAACAGCTATTTTGGCGATTTTAGTTTTTTTTTCTTTTTTCACACAAAAGATTAGGATTATATATAGAGTGCTAGACACTCCAGAGTTATACACAGAGAAAACAAAGCGATTTGAGAAAACAGGGACAAACTAATCCCGAGCGATAAGTTGGCGGTATACAAAAATATCCTAGAAAACAGAAACAACAAATAAAAACAACCTATAACGAACTCCGGAACTAACAAATGGAATGAGGGAGGACGAAACTGAATACAAAGGTTGAAACGAGACAACGAAGCTGTTTTATTGAGAGCGTCTTTATCGCCTAAATTATTTCATACATAGTTTTATATTCTTATATATATATATATATCTTTATAATATTATTTTAGAATCATTTTTATGAATATAAAATAATATCATTAAAAATTATAGTATATGTCATTCGAAAAATCAATTTAAAGAGCATACTAAAAATCTTTGGGTAAAATTGAAATAAATATAATTTAAATTGAGAATAGGAGATAAATCTAAAAACAAATATAATGATATTTTAATATTTCAAAAATATATAAATTCAAATAAATTTCTAAAAGTTCCTAAAAAGGGTATATAAATTTTAAATAAATAATAAACTTAAATTTATTATATATATTTTTGCAAGATATATATAAATCTAACAAAAATA
>OVAO01002725.1:0-12245 GCA_900406285.1 Biscutella auriculata | reverse complement strand
TCGTTGAAAAAGAAAATAGGAAGAAAAAGAAAGAGAAGATATGGGTGGGTAGAAAAATGAAGAAAAATCACCAGAGAAAAATAAAGNAGAAAAATGAAGAAAAATCACCAGAGAAAAATAAAGAAAAAAGGGATGTGGATTATGAAGCCGAAAAGGTTTAGATAGACTCTAGATTAAGAAAGAAAAGCGCTCCAAGGGAAAGAAACAAAGAAATAAAAAGAAAAAAATAAAAAAAAAAGAAAAAAATAAAAAAAAATAGAATGAATAAAAAGTCTTGGAGTATAAAAAGAGAAAAAGAGTCTAGAAAAGAAAGATCCTTAAGTCCCAAAAAAAGAAAGAAAAATGGTGAAGAAAGAAAATCAAGAGAGTAGGAATGTGTAGGTCTAGAGTCTTGTTTAGGTGATTCTGGATGCTCGATATTGGTCCCCTTAACGCTCTCTATCTTACTCGGTTTTGCTCTAACCCTTTAACTCCGCGAGAAAACCCTTATTAGAGTCAACTTCCATGCCTTGAGGAACCCTCTCTTTCTTGCGTTAAAAATCCCCTTTATACCGAACCGATTGACACCGTTGTGCATATCTTGAAATTGTTTCACGCTCACCTGAATGAATGTAGGAAAGCATGAATAGGTTTAGTTAGGTGCATCGCCTTGGCTTAGTAATAACGATGGATGGAAATTGAACTTGAATGATAGGACGAGTATTTATGTAAGAATGGAAACGCTCTCATTGTTGACTTTAGACTGTTCTGCTCTCGCTTTTCAAACCTCTTTCTCTTATTTGAATTTTGTTTTGCTTGAGGGTAAGCAAGATCTAAGTTTAGGGGAATTGATATGCTCGGTTTTTATCGTTATTTTAGTCCCGTCTTTTCCTCGGTTTTGTGCATTCTTAGTTGTTCCAGAGTCTTTTAGGATTGCATTCGTGTGCATATTGCATTTCCAGGTGTTTAGGAGAACCGTGCATCATTCGGGTACAAAAAGGACTGAACCAAGCTTGAACGAGTCAACTCTGGAGGTCAACAAAAGCCAGTATCGGCCACAGACCAGAGGATATCGACCAGGCAGTGGTCGATGCTCCAATATCGGCCAATGCAGAATCAATATCGGCCACCACCTAGCCGATATTCTGACATCGACCAGAGCAGAACCAACATCGACCTCCCCTTGGCTGATGCTCCAATATCGGCCTCCCCTTGGCCGATATTGCATCTGAGAAATGCCAAAAGTCTGATTTACCCCTAGCTCGTTTTACATTAATTGTCTCTCTATATAAACCTCATTTCTTTTGCGTTTTTGGCAAGTTTTTAATATGTTTTAGTGAGAATTTCTCCCTTGGGTTTTACCATTTTGGTGAACTCTAGTTTTAAGTTTGTAATCAACTTTAGGTTCAATCTAATTTTCTGCCTTAATTTAATCTCTTTATTAAAGTTTAGGTCTTAGGTTCTAATCATGCCTAAGCATGAATCCCTAGATGGATTTTGTGATCCGGCAATGATTAGTGAGTAGTCTTTTATTCTAAGCTTATGGATTAGATTGATCTGGTGATTTTAGGAATGGATCTGGTGTTTATGTTTTTATTCTTCTAGTAATCTTCATGCCTTGTGTGTTTAATGCTTTAATAGATCTGATCCATCTATTTTAGATCTGTTCTTATCTGGTCTGCCTAGGAGATTTCGATAGAGTGTTAGATCTGAGCAATGCATGCTGAATATATTCTATTGACACGAGAGTGCTTAGGATTGTTTAGGGGTTGGAAGGAATTGTTCTTATTGCTTTCTAGGTATTGAATCTAGTCAAGAGATTGCGATGATCTTATCTAGAAAAGGGATCTTTGACGCGAGAGCACGGGTCTTCATTTGATATTCCTAGTCTAGGATTAGCAGAATCCTGTTTTAAGTTAAGCACATGTTTCCTGAACTATAATCGCCTGTTTCTTTCTCTAGTCCATTTGCTTATGATTGTTTTTATCGCTTGTTTCTCATTTTGCTTGCTTGTTTTACTTTATGCCATCATTTTAGGATTGTCAGTGACAACATTCAATTCTTATTCTGCGTAGACTAGCTGAACTCTATATAGGCTGATTGACCTAGTACAATTCCTGATTTGGTTTGATAAATACACATCTACTTCATTTGTAGCAGTACGTTTCCTCTGCTCTACTCGTCTATAGTAAGCAGTGGCGGAAATATTCTATTTATCAAAGTCTCATTTTAATATGGATAAGAAAACTCTTTTGAGTACCCCCAATGATTAATCGATCACTCGATATTAATAAGGATCCATTTTGACATTGAGAGGATAATGAAGAGTTTTAGATCATGAAATACCTTATATATCTTGCAAATCGTACTAGACTATATATATCATTTTCTACTAATCTACTTGCAATATATAATTCATCTCCTACACGGAGATATTGGAACGGTATAAGGTACAGTCTCTGTTATCTAGAAAGTAAAATTGATTTAGGATTATTTTACTGCTGAAACTTTGTTTTTGGTTCAGTTGGCTTTGCAGATGGAGGTTATTTATCGGACCCACTTAAAGCTTGGTCTCAAACAAGATAAAATTGCACTTCATAAGGCATGTAGATAATGTGTTTGGCTAAGGTCATTGACTCATCACATCCAATAAGCAAGTGGTCTTGGTATCACATCCAACAATATTACTTGAAGATAATGTCACTTTTGTCGCCCAACTCAAAGAAAAGTTACATCAAGAATGATCAGACAAAGCACATTCTACCAAAGTTGTTCTCATACATTCAGGAGCTTGAGAAAAGCAAAGACGTAAACGTGCTTTATATACGCTAAGTGAAAATGCAGCCGATTTATTCATGAAACCCTTCCCACATCAACATTCAGAAAACATATTCGAAGTATCACGATGCATCATCTATGTGACTCTAGAGGAAGAGATGGAAATCGTTTATTTCAGGGGGAGATTACACCACGACACTCTTTTCCCTTATTACGGGTTTTATCCCAACGGGTTTTTCCGTAACAAGGTTTTTAACGAGACAGTAGATGACACATCTTTGGTTATGAATACTCAAGGGGGATTATTATAATTGAGTGATTATTCATCACCCTTGTTGATACATATATTTGATGTGGCATTGATGTGTCCTTTAGCATGTAACTATTTTGCAAGTATCACTATGTTTAACACTAATCTCATTTTGGTGTAAACACTTCATTAGCTATATGTCTTTTCGTCCTTCATTTTGTTTTACTATAAATATGATGTAACCTTTGTAGCAATCATCAATCACAACAAAATCATTTACAATCATAAACTATTTTTTCATTTCCAAAAGAAAGTAGATTCTCCTAAAAAGTTTTTCTCCATCAAAATATATACACATATATACACATATATATACATATACACATATATACATATACACACATATATATATACTTATATATATTATTATAATAGTTTTATAACAAAACTAGAATTTTTATCGAGTTTTTAAATCCAAAAGTTGTGAAATACAGTTCTCTCTTTAAAAAACTTAAGTATCTACAACTTGAACTGGAGTAAAACCCGAACCAAATAGAGATATATCCGATTAAATTTAGAAATCAACCTAATTCCCCTATTCACCCGATTCGCTGATCAATTAGCCCAACCCAAATAAAAAAAATCGTATTTGCTCAAATCCAGCTTTAGAACCCTAAGCTTATTGAATTGAGACAATTGCTCCAAGTTGTTTTCTTGTCTCATCTCACCCAATTTTCTTTAGTTTTCCAACATGGATTTGTTTCAAACCAAAAACGAATGGATTTCTGTCTCTCCCTCGAAACATAAAATCTATGTCGTATCCCTCAGTCTCTTCCTCAAAACTGAAGCTCTTCGTCGTCTCGCCCCTCTGTTTCGTCGCTTCGATCAACTATCCGTGATTTTGCTGCTCCCCTCCGTCATCTAGTTATCTCTCCTCTGTCGTCTAATCGCTCAACCTCTTCTCAGTTTGGGGAATTCTTGAAACGATTCCACCGATAGACTGATAGTCAACCAATTCGACTAAGTTCCACCAAGGTCCAATTCAACCGTGAACTCCCATTGACATAATGGCTAAGGTGAAAAAACGCAAGAAGGTGGTACAACTCAACAATATACCTAAGAAATGTACATCTTAGAAAGAATTATGCTTTCATAGAACAAAAAACTAGAGTTTATCTATAGTTTAAAAGGGTTTGGGGGAGCTAGAGTTCTCCTTACGCAAAATGGAAATTGTTTTTAGTGAAAACAAAATTTCCAGTTTTTGAAATGGTAAAAAGGTCTTCTCTTGGCGCCTAAGTTTGAGTGTTTCTCCTTCTCATAACTTCCATTTTTTGTGAGAGAGTATTCTAGATGTGACAAGAACACTTTGCACTGTGCCAATTTATATCTGCGGCACAAATCCAAGTTGATCTTGTCTAGGTGTTGAGAAGACATGCACATGAACTAAGTGAAATAACTTTCGTCATTATGATTGGAATGTTGTGTTATCAATGGCATTGAAAACATGACTCAATTATATTCACGTCCGTAATTAGGTTGCATCATGTTTAGGTTAGGAATAGGTCTGATTAATTTAGTCTTTACCGGCTTGAGATTGATCTCTTTAGCAAGATTTGCTAGAATTGATATATCTTTGTATATCATACTCTAAATGACTTGAGGCAAAATTCTATGAAAACCAGATATCTTCAGATTTGATATAAGTCCAAGCTTACAACAAGAGTTCTTGGTTGAAAATTTATGGATTTTTCCATTTCATTAACATGATCTGTCTTTTTTAGCAATTCATTGCCAAACTCACTCATTTTACATAAAACTTAAAAAATCATGAAAGCAACTAAAAGTTCCAATATCAAGTTAATAGTGACACCAAAACTATAAGTAACTGAGGCCAAATTTGCATATAATAAATCTACATATTTTTAAACTATTTTTAATACATGCACTTTTAAATAACTTGTTATATCAATCTTATCAATGGCTGAAATGTAACTTTCGCAGAAAAGATGTGTTGAAATGCCATCGTTGTCAAACATAGTTTTTATCTACTTAAATTAAACCGAAAAGAGTGAAATATGTTTCTATCCAAGCTAAACTTCAAAACTACAGTAAAAGCCTGGGTCAACCCAATAACAAATCCAATCCAAGAAAGTATTTATGTATCAACCCAGAAACCAATATAATATGCCAAATTAAAAGACTTGAAGCTCTCACACGAGCCCGAAACTGAAGCTCTCGCCCGAGACTCTCTTTGTTCCTATAATTGGTTGAAACCCATTCCTGAAACCGTCACTCCACTTCTCAACTTCCCAAATCCAAATCTTGAAATCATCACTTATCAACTCTCTGAAACCTACACTTATCAAATCGTGGAAATTGAAACCTCCCACTACTCGGAACATCACTGATCGAGAGTCTACCATAGAAGAAAGAGAAAGATGAGAGGAGGAGGAGCCAGTTGAGGGAGATATGGCAGAAGACATAGTCAGAGAAATCAACCCGACACTCCACCAATAGAAGAAAAAATTGCTCAAATCATTGAAGAAGAAATCGCGCAACGTATAGAAGAAGAAACCAAAGTGGAAGCCGCTAAAAGTAGAGAAGAAGACTCAAATTGATTATGAAGCCACTGAGGTTGATGAAGACAGTGAGAGTGATGAAGAATTCAATGAAAGTGATGAATAATTGGTTAACCGATGCATAAGTCACTCATACCTGGGAAGAAGCCGCTCAAACCAAAGTAGAAGCCAGTTTAAACAAAGAAGTCGCTCCCATGGATGTTTCAATGGTCAATCCTCCACCTAGCATGATATGGTGTTCGATTGATCGTTTAGATTTTGATGGAATTGTGTTAGGAAAAATTTCACCTTTCAAGTGATGTAACCGGGCATGTTGGTTCTTCCACGCATAAAAATGAAGGAGAAGGGAAAGCTTTGGTGAATCACCATACTGCCTTCACAGACACTGAGAATGAGACGATTAGGAGGTTAGATCTTAAGGCTCTCATTAAAGCTCTCAAGGAAAATTCTGGTAACACACTTGGTACTTCTCTTGTTGCATCTAACATATCTAAACTCTTGATTACTGATGCAGGGGCATCACATCATATGATAAGTGACCCTAGACTTATTAAAGATCTAAAGCATACCTTAGGACATGTTGAGATTGCGAATGGTGATAAAATACTAATTAAAGGCATAGGAAACCTGAAGTTATTTGATAAGGAGACTAAAGCCTTTTGCATGCCTAGTTTCACCTCTAATTTGTTATCCGTGAAGAAAGTGGCTATTGATTTAAATTGTAATGTCATCTTTAGTCCTAACGATGTGAAGTTTCAGGATATTGAGAGCAGTATGTTAATTGGGAAGGGAGGAACCAAGGAAGACTTGTATTATCTTGAAGACACCAAAACTCTTTCTAATTCTACTTGCTCATTTAGTTCGTATTTTAGTGAATCTCCCAATGCTATGTGGCATACTAGATTAGGTCATCCTCATTTTCGTGCACTTGAACAGATGTTGGCTCATATTTCTTTTGATCATTCTAGTTGTGAGGCCTGTATTCTTGGTAAACATTGTAGAACTGTATTTCCTAAGTCATCTAAGATCTATGAGAATTGTTTTGACTCAATTCACTTGGATGTTTGGACATAACTATGCTTATCTAGAGATGATAATAAGTACTTTGTGACATTCATTGATTAAAAATTTAAATACACTTGAATCACAGTACTATCATCTAAAGATCGTGTATTTGATGCCTTTACCAACTTTCAATCATATGTCACTAACCAATTCAATGCCAAGATTAAGGTTCTTAGGATTGATAATGGATAAGAATACACGAGCCATAAACATAAAGAATTTCTTGTCAAAAATGGCATATTGCATCAAACGAGTTGCCCGTACACACCACAACAAAATGGAGTGGCGGAAAGAAAGAATATACATCTCATGGAGGTTGCAAGATCGATGATGTTCCACACAAACGTTCCTAAGCGTTTTTGGGAGATGCGGTGATGGCCGCATGTTATCTTATCAACCGGATTCCAACCAAAATTTTGCAAGACATATGACCATATGAGGTACTTAACAAAACTAAACCCTCTATTGATCACTTAGACGTGTTTGGGTGTGTCTGTTTTATCTTAGTACCAGGTGAACAAAGGAACAAACTAGATGCGAAGAGTACCAGGTCTATGTTCCTCGGCTACTCAACAACTCAAAAGGGATACAAATGTTTTGATCCAGTCAACAAACGGACCTTGATATCCCGTGATTTGAAGTTTCTTGGAGGACAAGGATACTATGACAAGAAGGATTGGGATGACTTGAAAGACTTGTCTCACTCACCGTCTGATCGTGACATAAGCTTAAAGTTTTTATTAGATCATCTGGAGAACCAAGCACCACAAAGGAGAGAAAGTGACTCATCGCAAATCCATGCTCCACAAGTGACTGAAAGTGACTCATCTCAAACCCAAGAAGATTCATCTCACACACAAAATGAGTCATCCCAAGGAACTTTGCTCCATCTCAAGATCATGAAAACAACGTAGGTAATGATATGGACGTGTATGTGAGGAAGTGGAGGTGGAAATGGGGAATCCTTCCCAAGAACTGAGGAGGAGTGAAAGAATACGTTATCCATCACAATGGGTGAACAATAAAGTATACTACAACAACAAAGTTGTTGCTCATCCAACTCAAGCAGTTTGTTCTCTCTCCCTTGTATCATGTGATCACCAAGCTTTTCTAGTAAAAATCTCTTTGCACAAGATACCTCGAAGTTATGAGGAAGCCATGGAAAGTAAGAAGTGGAGTGATGCGGTTAAAGATGAGATTGGTGCTATGGAACGTAACCATATTTGGGATGAAGAAGAACTCCCTCATGGGAAGAAGACATGTAGCTTTAAATGGGTATTTACCATCAAATACAAAAGTAATGGAGACCTCGAAAGGCACAAAGCTTGCTTGGTGGCAAGAGGCTTCACTCAAACTTATGGAATCGACTACACAGACACATTTGCTCTAGGGGCCAAACTCCATACGGTAAGAGTTATTCTTTCTTAGCCACTAATTTAGATTGGAATTGTGGCAAATGGATGTGAAGAACGCATTCCTTCAAGGTAAGCTTGAAGAAGACGTCTACATGACTCCACCACCAGGCTCGAAGACACCATTGCTCCGGGAAAAGTATTAAGACTTCGAAAGGCCATTTATGGCATGAACCAATCACTGAGAGCATGGTACCACAAATTGAGTAGAAATCTCAGAGATCATGGCTTCAAGAAATCTGAGTCTGATCACACCTTGTTCACTCTGCAAAGCTCTCAAGGTATAATAGTGGTTCTCATATATGTAGATGACCTTATCATCTCCGGGGACGACAAGGCGGGTATTTAGTCCACCAAATCTTTTCTTAAGTCGGTATTTGATATCAAAGACCTTGGTGAGCTTGAGTACTTCCTTGAGATTGAAGTTTGTCGATCTCATAATGGAATTTTCTTATCACAAAGGAAGTATATTTTTTATTTGTTAAGTGAGACAGGTACACCTGACGCAAAACCTGTCAAGACTCCTCTAGAAGAAGGATACAAGGTAAATCGAAAGGGGGAGAAAGAAATGGAGAAGTTCAAAGATGTTTCACAATACCGCAGACATGTAGGTAAGCTAATTTATCTAGCCATTACACGACCAGATCTTTGTTTTTCTGTGAATCAGGTTAGTCAACACATGCAAGCTCCTACGATATACCACTGGAACATGTTGAAGAGGATTCTTAGATATATCAAAGGGAGTCTGGACCAAGGCATTTGGATGGGAAAGAACTCTAGCACCAAGATTGTGGGGTATTGCGATGCAGATTGGGCTGGAGATAAGATAGATAGAAAGTCCACAACTGGCTATTGCACCTTCATTGGAGGGAACTTGGTTACTTGGAAGACAAAGAAGCAAAAGGTGGTCTCTTGTTCAAGTGTTGAAGCAGAGTATCGATCAATGAGAAAGCTTACAAATGAACTCACTTGGCTAAAGGCTCTACTCAAAGATCTCGGCATTGAGCAAACCAACCCTATAATCATGCACTATGACAACCAAGCAGCAATACACATTGCATCTAACTTGGTGTTTCATGGGAGGACTAAGCATATAGAAGTCGATTGCCATAAGGTCCAAGATAAGATCGATGAAGGAGTCATCCTCCTTTGTTGCCCTAGAAGTGAAGACCAATTGGCAGACATTTTCACCAAGACTGCAAGACTCAAAGTATGCACTCACATTCATAGCAAACTTAGACTTGTGGACCTATCACGATCTTGATCTCAAGTCCTCTAATCCATGGACATCATACTCTTTTTCCTTTGACATAGTTTTCCCCTAAGTGATTTTTCTGTGTTAAGGGTTTTAATGAGGTGATGTGTCATGGGTTGTCAAGCTTAGACTCATTTCATAAGTCTATGCTTGGGGGGAGTATTGAGCAAGTAAGGTGTGCCTTCAAAATACCTATATAAGGCGTACCTTCAAGATATAAGGCGTACCTTCAGTATCATAAGATGTACCTTCAAAATAGTGTATAAGGCGTACCTTCAAGATATAAGGCGTACCTTCAAAATATAAGACGTACCTTCAATTTCATATGGTGTACCTTCAACACATCAAGTATGCTCTAGTATTCCAACTGCTCTTTTAAAGAAAAAGACTCTTCCTCTTCCCCAACGGATCTTTCTTGGTTTTAGTGTTGAATTTCTCTCTTTTCATTCAATGAGTTGTATTCTATAAATATGGAAAACCTATCATCAAATAAAGTATTATGTTTCTCTCACTTATTCTTCATCTTCATCTTCATTCTCTCAATCTATCATATTTCTTCTGCAAAATCTGACACTAATGACTCCCCTCGTTTCTCAAACTCAATGAGAAGTATGTTACAGGTAAATCTTTTACTTGGAAAGTTATTAAAATGCAAGATTAGAAATGGAAATAATGCTTCTTTCTAGTTTGATAATCGGACTGATTTGGGGGCTTTACTGGAGTTGTTCGGAGACACCGTTCCTAGGCAATTACGAATTCCGATTGATGGTAAGGTTAACAGAGCGGTCCATCACGGAGCTTGGTTCTTTCCATCTGCACGCTCATCCGCTACAGAGCTTGCCCTTACTACTATTACAACGATTAATCCCCCTCAAACTATTGATGGGAATGAAAAAATCATTTCGCGCAATGCATCTGGGGATTTTGTGCAACACTTTTCTGCAAAAGTTACTTGGGATGTCCTTAGAGTGAATCTCCTACTGTAAAACGGTATAAAGTTGTTTGGTTTACAGAGTCGATTCTGAGATGCTCGTGCATGGCTTGGTTAGCAATGAAAGAAAGACTGTCCACAAAAGATAGTCTTCGGCGATGGAGAATGGATGTCAATCCATCTTGTGTTCTATGTAATTCTGCTCAAGAGAATCATGGTCATTTGTTTTTTGAATGTGACTTTTCATGGGCTATTTGGTCTTGGTTTGTTGGTGCTATCTGTCCAAATCCTCCTAGACTAATGCAGGATGTTGCATAGTGGATGTTGATAGGAAATCGTCAAGCTGCAGCAAGAGTTATGACAGTTTTAAAGCTCTGCTTTCAGGTTATTCTGTATCATATATGGAGTGAAAGAAATGCAAGAATTTTTAAGAATGAATCTGCTACATCACACGTGCTTCACTCAACGATTGATCGCATGCTACGGGATAAGTTACTCTCCCTCTCGGTTCCAGCCACAAGCTCTATGGTTCCAGCCTCAAGCTCAACGGCTACTTCTTGAATTGATTTTATTATGATTGTATTAGGCCTATAGTATAGTTTTCTCTTTCTTTTGTTTTGTATATTGCAAACAAATTACCAAAAAAAATTGAGAGAGAAAAAAGAAATAGAGAGATTAGTTAGAGATCAAAAGTGGTTAGATTTTAATTAGATTACAATCTAATTTGGTTAACAAACGCTATTTGTAATCGTTAATTCAATCGTTTGAGTCAATTAATTAGAGAGGTAAGAGTAATTTGAATCTAAAAATATATAATGTTTTTTGACGAAGATAAAAGTCTAGGAGGTTTGAAGATAGGTTAAAATATAAGTGGAATAATGAATTAACTGTAAACTGATTTTAGTTTTATTAGTTTTTTTGTGTTTCCTAATGTTTCAAGTCTACTAAAATCAACAAAAGCAAATTCTATTTTCAAATATTTGTAATTTAATGTAAATGAATTGTGATATTAGAATTTTATTAATAATATTAATTAACTGAAATTTTATTTATAAGTGAAATTATTCAATTTGATGCTAAGTTAATATAATATTTTTGGAAATATGTAATTATTCAAATATTATAACAAATTATTTGAGTAATAAAATGGTATATGGTTTATCTGAGTAATTTATAATACATTTCAAGTTGTCTTAGGTAACTTTTTCGTTATTTAATTAATTTCATTTTCTACAAAGTCTAAACCAATTCTTAAATAGTCCTCATTCAGCTTATTGCATTTTACAACTGTGTGCAAACAAAAGTTCATTTCGTTTTTACGAATGTCTTACGTAGGGATGGATAAATTAACCAAAATCGAAAATCGAATCAAAACCGACCGAAAAAAATAGATATTAAATTTAAATAGATAATAAATTTCACCATTCAAATATTAAAACCGAATTCAAACCAAACTAATGGATATCTAAAAAATATGAACATAATTCTAAATATTTAATATTTGTTAATAATCGTTAGTATTTTAAAATATTTTAATGTTTAATATTAAAATCTTTTTACATATTTAATATTTTTTAATGTTTTATTTTTATGAGAATAATTTGAATATTTATTACTATTATTTAATTTTTAATATTATTTTTTAAGTTCTTAATATTAATATAATATGTTTAATATATTTTTTGGATATCCGAACCCAAACCAAATCTGCTTACATCTAAATATAACTCAAACAAAAATAAAAATTAACCCAATAAATTCTATAAATCTAATCTTCAAAAACCAAGAACAGAAAGGTTAATACCCAAACGCGTACCCTAGTCTTACGTAGTTGTAATTTTGAGTAATGTAATGTAATTATACGACTTGTCTACGTAATTGACAAACTTAACCGGTAAATTACATTTTTGTAACTCAGAAACGTTCAACCAAAAAAAATAAATAAACCTCATACACAATGGTTGGTTCTTAAGTATAATACGAAGTGAGCCCAAAG
>OVAO01002724.1:0-12245 GCA_900406285.1 Biscutella auriculata | reverse complement strand
GTACCCTTCATTATATTAGATTTAAATTATAGATATGAACATTGAAGTTTTTCTAAATTGCTGTTCCAATTTGGACAATATAGAATTTGAAAAAACTGTTTCTATCAAAGTTCTTCTCCATAATAAGAATTGCTTGTTTAAGATTTGATATCTCAGATTTTACTTATAAAGGATCAAATCTTTCGGTAAAGTATGAAAACATTTCAAAGGTTATGTTTTGGTAAAGCATGAGAACAGTTCAACAATTATCAAACAAGACAATCTTTTCTACCTCAACTAAAACTCTTTCAACCAAAGGGGTTTCTAACCGACGCAACAATTTTAGGCCAACAAACCTCCAGATTTTTACAATTCCCTGATTAGTCAACAAACTCACAACCCGGATGGTACTTCTTCTTCTGGTATTAATGATGATCACACTACTCAAGATGCTGAAACAATTTTTTAAGGGTCAAAGCAAGAATGCAATGAACTTCTATGTATTCAAGAAATAGGTCCACGCTAAGATTGATGGTGTGTACAAGGATATAAATACCAAGTTTGAAAGTCGGCTCCCACTTAAATGATGTGGACAATCAAGTAGCTCAACTTATCTCCCACTTGAAATATGTGCACATACTAGTTCAGCTAACCTCTTGTTATAAATAACAAACGGGTCCACCTTCCGGAAAGCCAGAAACCTCCCAAAGAGAGTATGCCAATGCCATCACAACTCTTATTTTCGTTGAGGACACTCATAAACAAGATGAGGGGGTAAGCATTCCGAATAATGATGAGAAAGTTGTTAAAGAAAAAGGGAATGTGAAAGATTCCAGCAAAGAAAATGTATATATGTCTAAGCTTCCTTTTCTGGGAAGGTTTAGGAAGAAACTCATAGAAAAACATGGAGCTAATTTTAAAGTGCATATTGAAATAGGCTAAAAAGGTAATGCCTCAAATAGAAGCCTTCATGCACAATCCCAACTACAACTAGTCTTTGAAGGACGCAATCAATAGCAAGTAGAAGGATTTAGAGAGAATGGAGAAACTCTTCAACAACGAGCTAAAGGTCTCAAAAGGAATGGAGAAACTCTCGGAAGAGTGCAATGTCAACACTCAAACAGATAAAGATCCTTAAAAACTTGAAGACCCAGGGAGTTTCACTCTCCCATGTACCTTAGGATCGTTTCAGTTTGATAACTGTGTGTTTGATTTAGATGCTAGTGTTCGCATCATTCCACACACCATTGCTAAAAAACCCGATTTTGTTTCTTTTGAACCTTACAAGATCTCTTTTGTGATGACCGATAGATCCATTCGACAGTCAATGGGCATGCTGAAAAAACTCATAGTGAAAGTAGGGAAAGACAAGGTTCCAACCCACTTTGTGGTGTTAGAAATGGAAATGGAGACAAAGGACCCACTCATCCTTGGTCGACCTTTTCTAGCAACCGTCGGGGCTATAATCAATGTCAAGAAGGGGACTATTAGCCTGCATCTAAGAAGAACGGTTTCCAAAAATATGACAACAAGAAGGTGAGGAAGAAGGTCATCATCAATGGCCTAGCCTTTATTGTGAATGAGCTACCCATTGAGAATTTCGAAGAGTCACTTGAAGAAGAATTCCCCAAACGACTCTCACGGGCCAACAAAATAAAACTTTAACTATTGAGGTCTAAGTTGAGGACCAGACTAGCAAATATAAGACTAGTCTAGAAGGAGGTTTGAATGAACACAAGACAACAATGATAAAAAGAGCTTATGTTGCAAGGTACCGTCGAGTTCGCAAGGAAGTCTACCAAGACCTTGAATGATAACCTTGATGAACAACACCATAATGTCTTCAACCACCAATTCTATGAAAACTATGATGGAAAAGGTTGAGGACCTTGAAGCTCATAATACATTTAATTTGAGGATCATCGAGAAGTTTCAAGGTATCATCTTCAAGCTTGAGAAGAGCTCTAAATCGTCTTGATCTATGCGGTAACAACTTCAAATTAGGGACGTTAAACAAGCTCACTTGGGAGGAAGTCCCATTTTATCCTTGTATATACTTTTCCTTTCAATTGTTTTATGTTTTCGTTTTGAACTTGGATAATAAGTCGGTATCATCACACTGGTATCATCACACCGGTATGAAGCAATCAGACCAAGAAACAATATAGGGGAGAATAAGTCGATTCGGGAACCCGGTATGATTGTAACGGTGATCTATACTGGTCAGTACATACCAGTATAGCTCTCTATCTGAAATAGTGGCTTATACCGGTCGACTTCACCCGGTACGGATACTGGTATCACTATACCGGTGAAGCATACAAGTAAGTGCATACCTATATAAGTCACTGCCCGAATCGAGTGTCTATACCGGTCAGATGTTCCGGTGTCGTCAGACCGGCAAGAGGTAAATTTTGTGGTTTTAACTTGGAGGTTAAGGGCCCAAACCCTCCCTTCTTCTTCCTCAACGAGATTTTCTCCCTTACTACACCTCCAAAACAAAAAAAAAATGTACTTTCTCTCTTGATTTTCATTCTTCTAAGCGATTTTTTAACCAAAATCAATTCTCTTTGCTTCCTAGATTGATTTATAGCCATTTCCTATCATCCAACAAAGGTAAAATTCTCAAACTCCCATTTTTCAGTTTCACTATTCACCCAATTTAAAATATCAATTTTATGCATGATTGTGGATTGTTTAATGTCTCTTATGCTTAGAAAATCATTGGGTGGTTGTTAGTTATTGATTTCCTTGGTTGATTAGACCATAATTTGATAGATTTCAAAAATTAGAATTTAGGATTCTTGAACATAAATATTCAAATTTTTGGTGAAAATGCTTGATTGTTGCTTATAGGAATGCCTTTTAATGTGATTAAGCTTACTAAATAAGACTAAATTGATTTGTGAACATGAATTCAACTTTGAAAATCTAGTTAGATTGAGTTAACATGCCATATGAGAGAATTGATAATTCGTAGAAATGAAAATGTTAGATATGAACCCTTGAGTGCTTGAATGATGTGTCATTGTAGCTATGATCACCAATTTAATAGTTTTGGGTTTATGCTTTTCATAACTTATGCTTTTCTTTTGAATCTTAAGTCTACCTTTTGTTCTATTTTGGTAAAAACCTTTGATCCTTAAGTTTAATCTTGATTTCTTCTTTTCTCATTCTTTTTATTTCTTGTTTGCCTCATGTTTAGGCATATATCTATCATATGATTTTGTGTTCTACCTATAATTAGAGAATAGTTACTCTCTAAGTGAATGAGTTAGGTAGATTAGGGTGGTTGAATGATTATTTGTGATTTAAGGCTTAGTTTCCATTGACCGGTCTAGATTAGGCTTGATGATTCAGATTTAGAACTTAGATAAATTGTTGTCCTAAAAATATTCGATAAAATGTTTGAATGAGTTCAAATGTTGTTCTTTTAGGGCTGATAAAAAAACTCTTTTAGGCTTATTGGCTTTTCCACCATAAAATGAAAACCAAACAATTAATTATATACATATATGTATGACCTACTATTATCAATTTATTTAAATTAGATTGTAAGAATATAATTAGTTAACTAAAACATCTTAAAAAGTATAAAACATAGATTTATGAAAAAATGCTATAATGTGTCCCTTTTTATTTTCAAAATAATATTTCTTTATTTTCTTTAAAATGTCATTATGTATCTAATTAACTGAAATATTCTATCTAACTTTCACTCAAAAACTAACAAGTATACTTTATATAAAGTTGATGAGGCGAGACAAAAACATATATAGTATAAAATACTATATAAATTAATTTAGAAAATATTTAATAAAAATATAAACTCCTACGTAGCGTAGATACTCTCAATAATGGTAAAATAATCAATGATTAAGGTTGAACCACTAAATTCTGAGATCCAGAGAGTAATTCAGTCAGTTAATTTTTTGTTTCTAAATGTTATATGCCAGAATGTATGCAATTTGTACTTAAAAAGAAAACTATGATTTTTGCAAGATGTATAAGTTATCTTTATTTTAAAATTAATAATTTATTTACTCGTGATCCGATCACAAATCTCGTCGTTACCATCTGATTTGGGTTAATAAAAATGATTAGAATAATCATTGCTAATTGTATAATGAGCATAAAACATGATTCATAATGGTTAATTGTAATTGGTTCTTTTGAGTCCTCTCGCGTGAATAGAAAGTAGAAACTCATAATTCTGATGCCTACATTTTTTTTTGTCTTCTTCTGATGCCTACATTTATTGAGCCTGCAAAAGACATAATATTAAACTGTTATATCAGATGGATCTAATTAATGTAAATTGTAAGAAAAGGTCTAACTATTAACGACAATGGTTCCAAAGTTGTTTGGTTCTAACTTTTCCCGAGAAAAGTCCAAATTAGATGGTACAATTTTCAATAAATTATACTAATTTCCACCGTCTTTGTCCCCTAATTTCTCTACTTCACTTATAGCTTTTTAGTTTTTTAATCAATTTTGAATTATTTAAATCTCTGGGGAATTATTGTTTATCTACTTCATGTTTAATGGTAATCTATTTTCATACATCTATAAGTCTATTTGTACTTTGAAAATTAAAACTTTTTATATTCGAACATTACTATCCGAAAATAACCAGTTATTTTGTGAACTAGATATTTTGTAAATTATCTATGTTTATATTTCACTCTTTTTTTCCTCATCAAAATTTTATGTTATTCTCTTTAAATAAAGAGAACATGGATTTCTGGCCTCCACGATATCGAAGGAAAACTTGTATAATTAGTTTTTTCATTTTGTTTTTTCAGTTGAAAGAGGAGGGTGTTCGTTTTTAGGCTTCTTCGACATCCAGTTTTGCATCGACGACATTGGCGAAATTTTTTCTATAAAGTTTTGGATATGATCCATTATGGGTTGGAGTTTCATCGTATTTGGAATCATGCCCGAAGGGTTTTGCCATGTTGTCAATGGAGCTCCCACGATCTTCACCCTCCTGGATTGCATCTCCTCATCTCTTCCTTAGGCATTGGCTCACTGGGTCGTCATCGCGGTGCTCCAGTTTCCCCAAGTTCTCATATGCTAAATATGTCTGTTTCCGCAAAACACAATCTTCTCTATTTCCGAGGGTTCCATCGCCAGAGAATCAAAATGTACAATGAACCACAATGGCGTAGGCTTGCTAACTGTCCAGAGGAGATCCACAATGTTATGTTCTGGATAGAAGTTTCGCGTGCATTTGCAGTGGGGGCTTACATCACCTAATCTTAGGCTTAGTCATGGGCTTCTTGTGTATTAGGTTTTAATTTTATGCTTATTACGTTTATTTCTCGTTATGTATGATTTAAACAATACATCAACTATTAGTGGTGCATTAGGATTGAATTATTCTATAGGATTCAAATTCTATGATAATGTTCCGATTCAGTTTCTGAATAAATGGATTAGTAGACTATCTTTACTTCTGTTTTAAAAAGTTTGTTGTCAGCCAAAACTCTATATTTACATACTCTTAATTTGGGTTATCTTTTTCCTCCTATAAAATTTGTACTATAATCTATTTCGGTTTTAATATATCAGAAATGATTTACAACAAAAAAGAAACTAATTATTTTGTGATAGTAAACAAATATTGGTATATTCATATCAACTATGCCTGAATATTTCGGCATTGAGTTGGGGTTCAGGTGGGTTCTTTCAAATATTTTTGACATGGAGATTTACATATTATTCACATATATAAGAATTAAATCTATTATCAGTTGGGCATTTTTGAAATGGAATTTGTCGAATCCTATCCCTAAACCAATTTAGGTGGAACAAAGTTATACAACAATTTTATTTTAGTTTGCAATTTAAAAGATCAAAAAGCAAAATTATGAGTTGAAAAAACAAGCATAATTATGAGATTTTGTTGCTCAGGCTAAAATCTAACTTGTTGAATCTAACATCTCATCAGTTTTGTTTATTATCTTTTGTCATCCTCTTTGGTTATATAGTACTTTGGACTATACAACCAATTATTTATAAACTCATATACCACTAAAATGAGTGTTTAACAAATCAAATAATCTTGCACCCCAAACAATGATTTTTAATTATGAGCTGCAGCAGTTTTAGAACAAGATTTGTTTTGTTTTACTATCAAATTTGTCGTGGTTTAGTTGGCAAATGTTTTTGGAAATTGATTATAAGCATTTTTATTCAATTTTACTAGAGTCAAAATTATCGCATAACTGGCAGCTCATCATTAGATTAGTTGAATTTAGATGCACTTAAAATTTGAGAACCATAAGTTATGAAAATTTTCGGGTTATTAAATAAAATTAAAAAGATAAGATTTTAGGCAAACGTAAGTCCTGAATATTAGTAAAGAAGGGTATTAATCACTAATTTAACAAGATTTTTGACGAACTTGGTGATTATGAATAATGAAGGATATTAATCACTAATTAAATATTTTAGGGTGGTAAAAAGAAGGTTTATTTGGTAGGATCGATGGTAGTATAGCAGTGATATGAGGATTCTCGAACCAATTCGGGAATAATTAATGCTTTAGAACTTTAGAGAATCTGTTTAGACTAAGTTAATAGGAAAGAGTGTTTGTCACTAACATCTTATCATGCATAATTGAAAATGGAAACAAGAATTCAGCTTGGACCGGAGGTTATTGGACTTGAATAGGGGCTGGAGATCTCTTCTAAGCTCATCAAATTTCTCATTAAGCAGCCTGATGAGATTCGCTGCAAGATCAGGCGGTGGTGGGGGAACGACCAAAGGATGTCTCGGTTGGTGGAGCCGGAGGAATGCGTCTTCTAGTTGGCTGAGGAGGAGCTCTTAGTGGTGGAGCGGATTAAGCTTTATTGCCTTGAGAGGCACACGTTAAGTAGGAATGAATAGCCGTGACTGACACGTTTGGGTTATGGCACGGAGATGACATACACATGTTAAAGGTCGGGGACCACAAAAGGCGTCCGTGTGATCTTTGCCTTACTCCTCTATTGCCTCTTTTGTTTTTATACTCGCTCTCCCTTTGATTGTAACGGTTATCTCTTTTGCTTTTAAACGTGACTAATGATTGGAGCAATTTGGGCAAATGTACGGACGCACAAAGCTGTCAGCTGGTACAAGTGGTCCCAAAAGTTACCCGAGAGCTAACTACACGCGCGTCCAACTGTTCTAAAAGCAATAGGGCTGATTTTTGCACGTACTATCTTCGTTTTACCTCGTACAATCACACAAAAATAACACGAAAATCAGTTCTTGGTCACCATTGATGCTCGAAGACAAAGCTTAACAAAATAGCCACAAAAACCCGAAACTTCCACAACAAAAGACGAAAACCGTCAAGGAAGAACTTGTCAACCAAGAAAGCTCAAGTATTTCTCACAAGAAACAAACTTTAAGTACCAGAAGGCTCCAGACGTTTTGGCTAAGTTAAGACCTTAAAATCTCGAACGCAAGATCCGATTAAAAATAAGAAACCAATTTTGATCCTTTCAAATCAAGCAAAGAGGAAACATTCCAAACAAAACTAGATCTAAATTTATCAGAACCTACGCAAGCGGAAAGCAGAATTGTGTTGAAAATAAAAGAATTTGCATGCGTATTATTGTAATTTCTGCAAATCTAAGTTGATGCATGCAAATGAATGTTCTAAATGATGATTATTTCATACATTATTCATATAAAAATAATTAAGGATATTAGGCATGCATGTTATTGTATTATCACAAATTTAATCGGTGCATGCTATTAAATGTTTTGATATTTCATACATGAATCGTATTGAAATAATTAAAGAAATTAAGGATATGTTATGCTCAAGATTAATTAGCATATGCGATCATTTTCATATTAAGTGCAAATTTAAGGTTAAATGAAAATTTTATCCGAAAGTAATTTGCAAAATAAAAACCTTAGTGGAATAAGTTTTCATATATTTATGTTATTATAAATTACCCACATGTAGACTTAAACATGAAAATATGATCAAACTTATAGAGTATTATTGTATATGTGAAGATTAAGGATATCCACAAATGATTTAGTTTTAGTTTAATACATACTCATTAAACAACACTATGAATAAATGATGAAATGTGGTGACTACCCACATGAGAATCATAGTTTTATGTCATATGTGTTAAAATTATGTGTTATGTTTGAAGTCTCACTAAAGAATTATTGTATCTCTAATAGGAGCATCATTTCCCGTTAATTTTTCATCTATGGTCTCAATTGTTCCCATCCTCAATGAAACCAAGTTCTCAGAATGGAAAGAGAAAGTTGAGTTCACATTAGGAGTACATGATTTGGATTTGGCATTACGAGAATATGAGCCAAGTCCATTAACCGAAAGTAGTGCTGAGGATGATGAGATTTTCCATCAAGCTTGGGTAAAATCGAACAGATTAAGCATTATGTTCTAAGGATGACCATAGCAAACAACATCAAAACTTCCCTTCCAGTAGAAGATAAGGCAAAAGCTTATCTAGAAAGATTAGAAGAACGGTTTAAGATTGCAGGTAAATCCCTTGCGGGGAAATTAATGGCAGATCTTACAACCATGAAGTATGACGGGAAAAGGTCTATGCATGAACATTGTATTGAAATGACCAACCTTGCGGCAAAATTGAAGAATTTAGGAATGAGTGTGGAAGATTCATTTCTTGTCCAATTTATCCTAAATTCCCTACCTCCTCAGTATGGACCGTTCCAAATCAATTATAATGCAATTCATGAACGTTAGATGTCCAATGAATTGGCCAATAAACTGGTGCAAGAGAAGGCTAGGCTTGGCCGTGGAGGTATTATAGTTGCCCATTATGTTGAAGGAGTTGTACCTAATGTTGGGAAAAGGCAGAAAGTTGGCCATAAAAGAGCATCACCCATAATGAATGATGAAACCAATGAGAAGAAAAAGGCAAAGAAAAATGATAGGTGACACTTTTGTAAGAAAGTTGGACATTTTCTGAAAAATTTCCCTAAATGGAGAGAGTTGTTTGAAAAGAAAGGTACCATAATTGGTTCAGTAAGCTTTTTCGAATCTAATCTCATTAATGTTTCTTCTAAGACTTTGTGGATTGATAGTAGTGCTAATGTACATGTGACTAACTCCATGCAGGGATTCATTACGATCCAGAACGTAGAGTCAAGTGAGAACTATGTATGTATGGGAAATAGAGACAAAGTGCATGTTGAAGCTATAGGCACTTATCGTTTCATTTTAGACAGTGGATTTTGTTTGGATTTATTCCAAACTCTTTATGTTCCATGTATGTCCCGTAATTTAGTTTCAATAAGTAAACTTGATGTTGCTGGTTTTAAGTCGAATCAATAAAATGGTTGTTTTAATCTTTTCTGGAACTCTCAAAGAATTGGTTCTGGAATATTAGTTGATGGCCTTTATAAGTTAAAATTGGCAGATCACAATATTAAAACAAACATTTTCCTGCATAATGAAAGTAGAACATGTACATATCGATCATATTTCTCGTGGCATAAAAGATTGGGACACATTTCCAATGAAAGAATCAAGAGATTGGTAAAAGATGAGATTATCCCCAATCTGGATTTTACCAACATTAAAGAGTGTGTATATTGCATTAAGAGAAAGTAAACTAAACACACTAAGAAATGAGCCACAAGAAGTACACAACTTCTTGAAGTCATTCATACATATATTTTTGGACCTTTTGACGTTCTAAGTTTTGGAGGTGAAAAGTATTTCATTATCTTTATCGATGATTATTCACGTTACGCTTATGCCTATCTATTGCATGAAAAATCTCAATCGGTGGACGTTGTACAAACGTTCATCACTGANAATTAGAAAGAAAAGTGAAAATCATTAGGTCAGATAGAGGTTGTGAATATTATGGCAAGTATGATGAACAAGACAACATCCTGCACCTTTTGCCATACTTCTCCAAAATTTAGGAATTGTTGCTCGATACACAACGCCTAGTTCTCCATGGCAGAATGGTGTAGCTGAAAGGCGGAATCATACTTATATGGAATGGTTAGCTCCATGATGAGTCATGCTAATTTACCTATATCCTTCTGGATGGATGCATTACGAACTGTGGTTTATATCTTTAATAGGGTTCCAAGTAAGACAGTTTCAAAGACTCCTTCTGAACTGTGGAAATGATAGAAACCTAGTCTGGAACATCTTAAAGTTTGGGGATGTCCAGTTGAAGCAAGAGTGTATAATCCACATGAAAGGAAATTATATTTCAGAAAGATCAGTGGTTTCTTTATAGGTTACCCTGAGAAATCTAAAGGATATAGATTTATTGTCCAACCATAGTACGAGAATAATAGAAACCGAAAATGCCAGATTTTTTGAAAATGGTGAAATTAGTGGGAGTGATAAAGTTCAAGATGTAGTCATTGAGGAATTGAGGATTGATAACCCTTTTCCCTCAGTTCCGAACGTTAGGAATCCTTCGATTGGTCAATAATAGAGAAATGAGGAAAACCCAAACGAATGACCATCCACTCCATGATGAAAACTTCACCAATGATGATCATAAACTTGAAGCACATGAGANGGATGTCCAGTTGAAGCAAGAGTGTATAATCCACATGAAAGGAAATTATATTTCAGAAAGATCAGTGGTTTCTTTATAGGTTACCCTGAGAAATCTAAAGGATATAGATTTATTGTCCAACCATAGTACGAGAATAATAGAAACCGAAAATGCCAGATTTTTTGAAAATGGTGAAATTAGTGGGAGTGATAAAGTTCAAGATGTAGTCATTGAGGAATTGAGGATTGATAACCCTTTTCCCTCAGTTCCGAACGTTAGGAATCCTTCGATTGGTCAATAATAGAGAAATGAGGAAAACCCAAACGAATGACCATCCACTCCATGATGAAAACTTCACCAATGATGATCATAAACTTGAAGCACATGAGAAATTAGCATTAAGAAGATCAACTCGTGAGAGAAGATCAACTATTCCTGATGATTATGTGCTTTATCAAGTAGAATCTGGAGAATAGAATGTTAAAGATTTGGTTACGTTTTCACAAGCCCTGAAGGATGATAATTCTGATAAGTGGATTGATGCCATGAAGAATGAGATAAAATCTATGGCTAATAATGAAGTTTTGGACATCATTCAATTACCTGAAGGACACAGGGTAATCGAGTGTAAGTGGGTCTTAGACTAAGCTCGACTCTAATGGCATAATTGAACGATATAAAGCCAAACTTGTGACCAAAGGTTTTAATTAGAAAGAAGGCATCGATTATAATGAGACTTTTTCTCCGGTGTCAAGAAAAGATTCTCTCAGAACTATCATGGCATTAGTGGCTCAGTATGATCTGAAGTTACATCAAATGGATGTGAAAACCGCCTTTCTTAATGGAGACTTGCAAGAAGAAGTCTATATGAGCCAACCTGAATGTTTTGTTGCCAAGGAACATGAAGGCATGGTCTGCAAATTAAAAAAATCAATATATGAACTGAAACAAGTTTCGGGGCAATGGTACTTACAGTTTGATGAAACCATTACATACTTTGGTTTCAAAGAAAATTGGTAGATCCATGTATATACCTCAAGATCAGAGTAAGTTCATATTTTTGGTTCTGTATGTTGATGATATCTTATTGGCATGTAGTGATCTCGGTCTATTACATGAGATTAAGAGATATCTCTCAAAGAACTTTGAATGAAAGATATGAATGAGGCTACTTATGTGAAAGGAATTAAAATATCTCGGGACAATCACTTGGAATTGTGGGGTTGTCTCAAAAAGGATATATCGATAAAGTTTTTGAGAGATTTGGCATGATGACGTGTTCTTCTAATATAGTTCATATGCACAAAGGTGACAAGCTTGATCTTAAGCAATGTCCGCATAATGAAATGGAACGAAATGAAAAGGAGAGATACCCTTATGCATCTCTCGTTGGATGTTTGATGTATGCTCAAATATGCACAAGCTTTATATAAGCCACACAGTCGGAATGTTAGGGAGATTTCAAAGTAACCCAGGACTTCATCATTGGCAAGCCGCAAAGAAAGTGCTGAGATACCTGAAGGGAAAAAGGAATTACATGCTGACGTATAGGAAATCAACACATCCGCAGATGGTTGAGTTCAGTGACTCAGATTTTGGTGGTTGTCAGGACTCAAGGCATTGCACTCTTGGCTAGGTCTATCTCCTATGTGGAGGTGCCATATCATGGGAAAGCCGAAAGTCGTAATTAATCTATACATTCACTATGGAAGCTGAGTATGTAGCATGTTATGA
>OVAO01002722.1:0-12252 GCA_900406285.1 Biscutella auriculata | reverse complement strand
AAGAAAGGATGCCCTACAAAATGCCATGCTGGATCGACTGGACCGATCAGATGTGACCGGTCCATACCCCGGTCTACGCCTTCAGGAAACCGGACCGGTCAGATGTGACCGGTCCACACCTNCCGGGCTGGGGGAGGTCGGTCCAGATGTTGCGGACCATGGAACGGGCAAGGAGAGCGATTGGACCGGTCAGGATGACCGGTCCACCTCTACGGGAGGTTAAGAGCGGGCAAGGCAAGCGGGTGGACCGCTCAAGACTGACCGGTCTAACTGATGCGGATCACGGACCGGTCACGGTACCGGTTTGGTTGACCGGTCCACCTCTACGAAAACAGAGCTCAAGTTCAGAAATGCTCCAAAGTGCTCCAAAAGACTCCAAAATCGCTAAGGTAGGTTTCCACACCTGAAATAAGAAAAAGAGATGCAATGCAACCTAAAAGACTCTAAATGCAATCCTAAACTACAACTAAACGAATAAAAATCGATCTAAAAACTGGCTAAAAACAAGGTATATCACTAAGGCTCTTTGCCTTCTCTCTAGCTGATAAACCGCACCGATGGCTCAAGTCATTGTCGCCCAACTCGCTCACCACATAGGCTGAGGTAAGAGCCAATGCTAGATCTAACTTCCTTAAGAATAAGATCATGGGTTTCAACCAAGGACCGGTAGAATCATTCTTTGAGTCTTGGGAACGATTCAAGGAATATCTCTGAGATTTCCACACCACGGCTTTGCTCACGCCAACCTACTCAAAACCTTCTACCGAGGCATAGACCACCAATACCGACTCTCCCTAGACACTACCAGCAATGGCAACTTTATGAATAAGTCAATTGAAGATGCCTACGCCCTGATAGAGAACATTGCGGCCAACAATAGCAACCACACACTAGAGTATGATGGAACAACAAGAGGGACAACCTCTAATGCCGAATCCAAAAAGATTCAAAAACTCAACTCCCGGATTGATCAGCTACAAGGCCAACTTTCAAGAGGATCAAGACTAGTCCAATTATGTGATGAAGTGGAAGAAATTCCAAGAAATGATGGTTATACTAATGATACACTAGTAGATGATGAAGAAGAGGAGGTCAACTACATCCAAGGCTAGAACTACTACAACCGAGGATTCAACAACAACTTCAAGGGTAACTTCAACCCTCTCTCTTATAGAAACACTAACGTTGAGAATCTAGGTCATCAAGTCTAACCTCAAGGCCAAGGAAATCAGTTCCAAAGGACGAACTCCCAAGGATATATGCCGAGAGGCCAATACCAGTATCAGAACAAGCCACCATTCACGCCGAGCAAACCTAACTTCCAAGGAAACTCCGGTCAGCAACTTAGCTCTACCAACCCGGATGATCTCAAGACCTTAATGTACCAACTCCTAGACTCCCAAAAACAACACGGAAGGGACATGCATACCAAGATTGATGGAGTCTACACTGACTTGAACGGAAAGTATGAGTTTCTAGCTGCCCATGTAAAGAACATGGACGTTCAACTAGCTCAAACGGCTGATGCAATCAAGAGACAAGCCGGGACACTACCTGGAAAATCTGAAGAGAACCCTCAGGGATATTGCAATGTCATTGAGGCGTTCGAAGGGAGCAGCTCAGAGGAAGAGCATCCTGAAACAAGCCCTGGAGATGAACCTCCCAGAAGCAACTACGGTATGAGAGGAAAGAAGAAACGAGGGCCGACTACGAAAGGGTCGAAACGAGAGATAAAGACAGACGCTTACCACCACCCCGCTCGACCAACCCTTCAACGTCCCAACCGACCAGCCAGCTCCACCCGTACAAAGGCCAAGAAAAGCCAAGGATAAACGAGAGGGACCTCCACAACTTCAAGTGCAAGGTCAGGGATATGCCTTACGGGACAACATTCGAAGAAGCATGTAGGCAATACAACATCAAAGAACACTTTATCAGATCGGCTGAGAAAAGGGAAGAAAGCAAAGAACTCTTTAATGAAGCGATGACAACCCCTTACAACCTGCTCAAGGAAGTCCCACAGCAACCGAACCTTGGCAGATTTTTCTTAAGGATGAGCATCAATGGATGGAAGATAAAAGACGCCTTGTGTGACACCGGTTCATGCATAACCGTGTGACCAAGGAGACATGCGAGAACCTAGGTTTGGAAATGATCTACCCCAAGTGAATGAAGCTAACGATGCCTGACTCTTCAACCAAGAAGGCGTGTGGCTTTGTCTACAACGTCCAAATCATCATTCACAACTGCGTGCTACCAACAGATTTCTATATCCTAGACATGCCAAAAGGGAGTCTACCAACCCATAATATTGGGAAGAACTTTCCTTAGCTCGGCCGGAGCAGTCTTGGACTTCAAAAGTGGACAGTTGACATTAAGGAACGTCGACCAGAACGTCATATACACGACGGTGAAACCTACTTATGAATGGTACATGACCAGCATGATAGAAGAAGGAGAAATAGAAGAAGATGAAGTAAAAAGCAACCCGGAAGAAGACCCAGGGGACCAAGAGGCCGACGACTACGCAACCACCTATGACCCGGGCCACCAACAGCCCGACCATGGTACGAGCGATGACGACCATCAAGGTGCACCCGACAATGCCAACGACGACAACGTCGACGATGACCTCGTCGATGGGATAGTCTGATCACTCGGCAACATCCTGGACAAGCAGTATGAGAGCGTTATGAACCACCAAATTCACCGGGACAACATTCTGAACCTTAAAGCTCAAGTCAAAGCCAATCATACGAAGTTACTATGGAAGCTAGAAGTAAAGGATGGATGGAACCAATACGCAATGGAAAATATCAAGAATCTTGAAATTCATAATGCACATAACATGAAGATCATTGAAAGGCTTCAAGACATGATCATCAAGTTAGAGAAGGGGTTCAAGCCGCCTTGATCCACCCAAGTTAAGCTACGTGACTATAAACAAAGCGCTAAGTGGGAGGCTACTTTTCCTTATTTTCTATCTATGCTTTTAGTTTTTTAGTTTCATCCTTTCACCTACTTCTATTACTCATGGGATGTGTAACTTAAGTGTGGGGGGATCCTATCCATTTAACAACGTTTGTTCGTTTTGTTATTAGGTTTTTCCAAAAAAAATCAAAAATTTAGATTTCCTCTTAGAATCAAGAAAGCCTAAGACCACACGGACCACAAGCACACTTGCTCTCTTGGGTAAACCTTTCCATTTGTATAACCTCGACACTTGACGATTGACTCTGCATTTCAGGCCACCAAAACACTTTAAAAACTCTTGCTCATAGACTTGAGATGCACTGGTCTAGACTCCTCAAATGGGTGACCCAAGGGCATGACAATAAAACAAAAGTATGATCCCCCTCTTCCTTCCCTTAAAATAAAGAAAATATAAGCCGATGGTTGGCTTGAAAAAAAATCTAACCCAAGAAGAATTGTGGGAGCGGCCATCCATCAAGAAAAGAAAAAAGAGAGAAAAAGAAAAATAAAAAGAAAAAGAAGAAGAGAAAAAGAAAAGAAAAAGAAAAGAAAAGANATGGTTGGCTTGAAAAAAAATCTAACCCAAGAAGAATTGTGGGAGCGGCCATCCATCATGAAAAGAAAAAAGAGAGAAAAAGAAAAATAAAAAGAAAAAGAAGAAGAGAAAAAGAAAAGAAAAAGAAAAGAAAAGAAAAAATAATAAGGCTTACCAAACTAACGAAAAAGAAACCCTAAACCGGTTTGAGGAAGTGAGAAAAGGAAGAGAAAAGGGATCCGAAGTTAAGAATAACCCAAGGGAAGCTTAGGAGAGTAAAGAGCAATGGCCTTTGATCGATCTTCTATGGGTAAAGACCAAACTTTATGCTTAATCTACTTAAATGAGTAAATAGATGGTGTTTGAGTTTTCACTTGTCTTATGCCCCTTTTTGCTAGTCTCTTGTTGTGGTGGAACAATATGTGCATTAGTCTAAGTTCCCGCTAATGTCCTGATTTTTGCCTATGCTTGAGTCTTCCAAAGATCATTAATGAACTTAACCGTTCTTGAGCCTTACAATTTGCTTTCCTTGAGGACAAGTAAAGTCTAAGTGTGTGGGTGTGATGAGAGTATAATTTAATCTCATCTAGCCTATATTACTGATGGTTTTGGTGTCATTATCGACTTCACGTTGGATTTCTTTAGTTTTTTTACAAGATTGTAGGTTTATGAGCAAAAGGAGAGCATTGTGTGAAAAACCGCTAAAACCCGTCTAAACCGAGCAAATAATGAAAAATTCACAAGTTCCTAACCAGACAGGACCACGATGCAAGAAAGGAATTAACTCAAAGCTAGAGACGTCTAGTTTCCTCATAATTTTTCCTCATGCAATTTGGAGTTTTAGATTGAGAGTAATCTCGATTATTGTAATCGGGATCGAAGGAACCGATCGATAACCGGTGAAGATTGATGAATTGAAGCAATTTCCAGACCATAAGTGGTAAGGGCCTATTATGGAAATATATTTGAGTCAGATTTCCAAAGACACCAAATATGCATCATTTGGAGTTGTAGAGCCCAAGATACCCTTCCAGGCCCGGGTGCATGTCTTCACAGCACCTAGACCGCGGTCAGCCCACATTTCGCCCATCAAATGTGCAGCCCTAGCACCTCCACCTCCTTATCCTTCTAGAAGACTTACTCAAAAACAAAAATGGAAAAGATGAAACCTTGGCCCGCACTGCTCAGCAATAAGTGAAGAGAATATTCTCCGAGCTCAAAAATTGAAAGTCTTGAGCGATATTGCCATTTCGCCTAAAGAGAACCCTAGCTCGCCTCCTTTGCTCCTAAATCTATAAATACTTTAGTTTTTAACTCTTTAGGGGAGCTTGGACATTTTTAGATCATTAGGTTTAGTTTAGGATTCTTGAGTGGAGAAAATAAAGGTCGAACCTTTTGTCTTATTGTGCTCGAGTCTCTTAAACTCTACCGAGTTGTTTCTACTCTTTTCCCAAGTTCAATACACGTTTCTTTGTTTTATATTACTGCTTTCTTTCGTCTCTCTTTTGATTTGCTACTACTTTTTATCCTTGTGTGTGTAAAAGCCTTCGTTTCCTTCGGATCCAAGGCTTAGTGCCACAAGTTACTTCCTTTGCTTTGCTTGCTTGTTGTTCTTGTTGCTATTTTGGATTTCCCTGCTTAAACCTCAAGTTCCTTAGAGTCTAGATCTGTTCTTAGGATTTTTTACCAAGGGTAAACCGAGTTGTCAAGCCAAGCTTCTCCTCGTTGCATTATAAGTACTTATGGCTAACCTAGTTCGGATCATGCTCTCACTTGTTGCAATCGTTTTCTTTGCTTGTGTAATATCCCTACCACATATGTCTATCTCAATAGTATTCATGTGTGAGTAGTAGGTAGTTGGGTCTAGGGAGTTTCCTTCAAGGAAACCGTGATCTAGATATGATAGAGGTTCAGTCTAAAAGAGTGTTGCTAAAGAGTCTTCTCTCAACCCGTGTGTAATGCTTGGCTAGGCTTTATCATCTATCCAATGATCCAAGGGTATCTCATACGGGGAAAATTCCATGCATAGACTTCTCTTGTATGGACCTTTGATTGTGAGCATATCGATTTTGTCCCGGAATAATGCTAGCTTGGCCACCATGGGAATGAATCTGATCGCCCTTGGTTATTTCGGCCACGTAGCTAAGGGCCTTAATGCACCACGATAGTGGAGTGGGGTCAAGTAACTCTTGTCGAACTCAAGATGGTACACTCATGTCACTCTTAAGAACTGAACCAACTAGATCATGAGATCCAAGAAGGAGATCTCCCGAAGACCTAACGTTTTAGTCATTTGAATTTCCTTTGTCTTAATCAGGTTTCCCTTCTCTCCTTGCTTAGTTTAATTGCTTGTTTACTTCCCTTGCTCAGTTACTCTCAAACCAAACCCTTTAATCAACTTAGCTCTAGTGAACGTTTAGACCTAAAGTACAACTTTTCTGTGGATTTGAACCCTAAAGTACTCAACTGACATAGCTCTGCACTTGCAGCTAGTGTGGTGACGAGGAAAAGGATATTTAAAACCTCTAATTGATTTAGAATTTGAAATAACAAAGAAAAAAACCCACATCACAAACCATACAGGAAAATAACGAGAGGGGAATTTAGGTTTAGATCGAATACCCTAGGAATCTACTAGAGGATTTAAACTCAGGTCTCAAGCCTATGAGCAAGTGCCTTGAAATGTAGAGCTCATTACAGCATCCAAGTAAACAGAAGGAAAGACTACTCTACATGCTTCAATCCTAGTGAGTTCCCTCTTGGCAAAACGCTTTATACTACCTAGAAAAACCATACTAAACTGATAGGACGCCTATAACATCACATACCCCCTATGCATATGCTCTAGACTCGATCCTATAAAGAATGCAAATTGTTTTTGGTTTTTCTTAAATTTTTCGATTTTTTTTTGTTTTTTATAAAAACATAGCTATCAACAATGCAAGATGGGTCTCGGTAGAACAAAACATGAAACAACATTAGCTAGAAGGTGGTTCCCACCCCCTAACTTAAATTACACACTCTCTGTATGAATCTAAACCCGAAGGGAGAAATCAAAACTAATATGAAAAGATAAACTGAAATGCAAATGTATTTACAATGGTGAGAAGGGTGGTACCTAATAGTAATAGGCGTTGGGATCGAATTTATCTTCTAAGGAGAAGGAAGGGAACTCGTCGTACCAGCAAGATCGTATCAATATAGGTCGACATGTATAGTCATATCGGTCTTATGTATCGGGCATGTTCGACCGGTATAAGCTCTTGTTATTGGACAGTGAGCTATACCGGTATGTACTGACCTTAATAGTGCACTGATACAACCATACCAGGATTCCGTACTGGCTTGATCTCCATGGTCATAGTCCCAGGTTTTGGTTTTGCATCACACCAGTGTAAGTGTCGATGCATAGTGACATGTATGCTCCCATTTTTGCCTTGAAAAAGTTTCTTATAACCTACAAAACCAAACACTTAAACGAAAATCAAACTCCCACGTGACCAAGTTACAAATAAGAACATAAATTAGGTGGAATAAAAAATATTTACAAAGAGAGACATGAGACCTTCCAAGTGAGCTTGTTTAACGTATCTAGTTTGACGTTATTATCGCATAGATTAAGACAGTTTGTAGCCTTTCTTAATGGTGAACTTGCTTAAAGCTCCTTGATGATCTTGTGGTTAGACAAGTTCGGGGCATCAAGTCTCCCAATCATTTTCAGCATTGCTCCCTTGAGCTCAATCCCGACAAGTCGACCAGTGAGCTATACATCGGTCA
Source organism: Biscutella auriculata (assembly GCA_900406285.1). Lineage (NCBI taxonomy): Eukaryota > Viridiplantae > Streptophyta > Magnoliopsida > Brassicales > Brassicaceae > Biscutella > Biscutella auriculata. Next base: position 4,967 of record OVAO01002722.1, on the reverse strand, counting down.
GGCCACAACGGCGCAACTGATCGGTGCTTGTCCTATGAACCTAGACAAAAGTTATACACCGGTCAGTGCAAACCGATCTAGCTGACCGATGCAGACCCCACGAGCCTATAGAGGAACCACACCGGTCAGGGCACACTGGCCAGCCCCTGACCGGTGCACATAATGCAGAGACAAAAGACCAAGTCATTATTTACCTTTTTTAGTTGTAAAAATTGGCTAAGTATTTAGGGAGCCAACAACTAAAACCCTACACAAGTTTTATATAAGTTTTCTGAGTTTTCTTAATTCTGTATTGGATTACTTGATTATTCTATTGCAATTCTTTTCTTCAAATCCTTGTCTTAATTTTATTTCATTTCCCATTTCATTTACATGTCTCAGATCATGAACAGAAACTCCCAAAGTGTGTTCATGATGTGTGAGTAGTCCTTTTAGCTTATGGATTAGGGTTAGATTTGGGTATATTTTGATTGCTTTTAATGTTTAGAACTGAAATGAATAATGTCTTCTCCATAATTATTGAATATGATGCCTAGATTTGATTGATTATCTCATCTATGAACTTAGGGAATTTCATGCCCAAAAGGTGTTCGATGAAATTCTCCAAACAAATAATTATGTTGTTTATTAATTATTTTCAAGAGATTGTTTAAGGTTGATAGATTGTTGCATAGAATTGTATTCATTGCTTCTTGATTGTGTGATTAACCAATAGATTGTGTGGTTACATGATTACGAAATAGGCTTTTATCACAAGAGTGAACTAGCTTAGAATTGAGATTATTAGACATAAGACAAACCTAAATTATGAAATTGAACATCATTAGATAATCAATTGACTGCCCGTTTGATTACGCTGGTCGACATGCTTGCTTAATTTCATGAATTTACATTTCTTCGATTTTGTTGACTTTTGGTTGACTTTATTTTGTTGCCTTGTTTTGCTTGCTAGTTTAATTATGATTGTTAGTGAAACATACTCTATTGATTCTGTCTAGACTTAGCTAAAAATCATTATAGGAATNTATTAGACATAAGACAAACCTAAATTATGAAATTGAACATCATTAGATAATCAATTGAATGCCCGTTTGATTACGCTGGTCGATATGCTTGCTTAATTTCATGAATTTACATTTCTTCGATTTTGTTGACTTTTGGTTGACTTTATTTTGTTACCTTGTTTTGCTTGCTAGTTTAATTATGATTGTTAGTGAAACATACTCTATTGATTCTGTCTAGACTTAGCTAAAAATCATTATAGGAACAATGCGTTCTCACCAACCTAAGATTGGTTCAACATTTCTTCACCTTCACTATATTACATTGATAGTTGAACCAACCCACACTAAAAATCAGTTTATCAATTGGCGTTGTTGCCATATTGGGTCATGTGATAACCATATAGTTCTTTGAATTTTTTTTAGGGACTAGATTTTTATTTTTTGAACATTACTAATTCTTGGACTTGTTTTGTCTTTGATTTCAGGATCTTAAACAAAAGAAATCATGGAAGCACCACATATTCAGACCATCGGTGAAACAAATGAACCCTGGGTTCATTATGATCGACACGGAATAATAGCACCACCAGTGGATGATCCAAATTTTGAGATCAGGGAAAGTCAGATTAAAATGGTTAAGGACAATCCATTCTACGAACTTCATTTGGAAACCCCCTTGGATAATTTACTCTACTTTGACAGGATATATGCTACAGTCAAATTACAAGATGTCACTGAAGATGCCTTTAAACTTCGGCTATTCCCATTTTCTCTAGGCGGTCTCTTGCACATGATTGGGAGAGAAGCCTCGCTCTAAACTCGATCCTCACATGGGACGATTGCAAAAAGACATTTTTATCAGCATTCTTTTCACCTTCAAAGACAACATCACTGAGAAATGGCATCGCTACCTTCAACCAGCATAAATGGGAAAGTCTTTATACCATATGTAAAATATTTAAGGAGTACATGAGACAATACCCTCACCATGGATTTCCACCCGAGACACTCATATATATTTTCCACAATGGTCTTTATAACATTACAAGGTGATGTTGCACACTGCTAATTCATGTTGCTTCTTTGACAAATCATATGTAGAAGGTTCTAAACTCATCGATAGTCTGGCACAAAGTGAATATTCTTCTAGTGTTGGTAATGAGTCAACTACTCCAGTTCAGTATGTGGCCAACCATGAGGGCACACAACCAGCTATAACAAAACAGGACGTTCAATATTTGAGTTTGTACATGCCCCAGTTCTACCAACCAATTACTTAGGGATACATGCCACCACCACCACCCCGCCTTGCTACCTTATTCAATCGATACCCACCACCACTGATCTACTACCAACAACGGTGTCTACCAGCTGAACATTACAAAGAAACTCCGACATACAGTACAAATCAATTGTTGAAGAAAGTATAGATGAAGTTTAAAAGGAGGATTCTAGGAAAATTGATAAGAAAGTTGAAGAAGATGCACAAAAAGCTAAGGATCTAGCTAATAAAAAGGCTAAAGGTAAAGCTATTGTTGAGGATGAACCTTCGACTAAAACCCCAGCTTACAAACCACCTCCCTACGAACCCCAACTTCCTTTCCTAGGAAGACAAAAAGCTAAGCTTATGGAAAAATATCGAGCTAAGTTTGATGAGCATATGAAAGAGGTTCAGATCACCATGTCATTGATAGATGCATATATGCTTGTCCCTCAGTACAACAAGTTCCTTATGGATGTAGTGAAAAAGAAGCTCAAGGAAGTAGAAGGCCTCACCAAAGAGAGCAGTGCAATCATTCAGACATCCAATGCCCCTTCCAAAATGGAAGACTGAAGGAGTTTCACTATCCCTTGCTCCTTAGGACAATTTAAATTTGATATATGTTTATGTGATTTAGGAGCTAGTGTTAGTGTCATGTCTTATTCTATTGCCAGAAAATTGGGATTCATTGTTTTTAAACCTTACAGGATCCAGATAGTGCTAGCAGACTGATCCGTGAAGATCCTAGTTGAAATTCTAGAAGACTTACCAGTTCGACTTGGGCAAACAGAAGACCGTACCGACTTTATCATCCTGAAGATGAAAGCGGAACCAAAAGACCCCCTCATTCTTGCTCGGCCATTCTTAGCTACAGTCGGAGCGATCATTGAAGTCAAGAAGGGAAAATCGACCTTACGTAGGAAAAGATGAGGTGCATCAATATGATATGAGAGAAGTCTTGAAGAAACCTTCCATGTCTGCCGAAATCTAAGTATAGCGTCATAGACGAACTGACCGAAGAATACATAGAGGATTTCACTCAAGAAGATGTCTTGCAGAAGGCTCTCAATGGGAAAAGGAGTCATGATGAAGTTTTAAGGATCAAGATTGGGAACATGCAGAGAAGATTAGACTCTCACAAAGCCTTGCTTGAAGATACTAAATTTGAGGAGATCACTACGCTTGCCTTGCAAGATGACAACATCACAAACTTGGAGAAATCAAGCATTGAAGATGACTGGAGTGAGTTAAAGGCACCCAAACTGGAGCTTAAAACCTCTGCCAAGGGACTAAGGTATTTTTCTTTTGGAACAAACTCTATTTACCCGATAATAGTTAATGATGATGAAATTGACTGCTTGGTTAGAGATTTAAAACCTTTTAGGAAGGCTATTGGTTATTCTCTAGATGATATTAAAGGGATTTCCCCATCTTTGTGCATGCATAGAATCCTTTTAGAAAATGAATCAATGTCCTCAATTGAGCATCAACAAAGATTGAATCCTAATTTAAAAGAGGTAGTTAAAAATAAAATTTTAAAACTCTTAGATGTTGGGATCATTTATCCAATTTCAGACAGCAATTGGATCTCTCTTGTACATGTTGTTCTGAAGAAAGGTGGGATCACAATCATTAAGAATGATAATGACGAGTTGATCCCCATTAGAACCATAATTGGACACAGGATGTGTATCGACTATAGAAAATTAAACGCATGCACTAGAAAAGACCATTTCCTATACTTTTCATTGACCAAATGCTAGAAAGATTACCAAACCACCTGTTCTACTATTTCTTGGATGGTTATTCTGGATTCTTCCAAATCCCCATTCACCCTGATTAGCATATGATCAAGGTCTCGTCTTGGGCTATGATCAAGGTCTCCTCATGGGAGATCGTTGGGCAAGGTGTGTCTTCATAGATGCTTCCCAGGTGCGGTAGATAGATATGATCCTGGATCTATCTGAATCAAAGGAACAGTGAACTGAAAACCGATATGTGAATAATGACGATGAACAGTGATGAATTGTTGGATGGAGATGAGGAATGAATGTTGAAAACTGATCTAAAACAGAAGGTGATGGCGTGTGGAAGAAATAGGAATTGAGGGGGATTCGACTCTCTAACAAGATGGAACTGAAAGAGATGGATAAAAGTTTCTCTTGGAATCAGGTTGATGATTGTAAGAGGAACAAATTCAACTTTGGAACCAGCAAGAGATCAATTTCTCTCTGAAATAAACACAAGGGTTTCACGTAATACTTGACTGCCTTTCTCATTAGGTCAAGCCACATATACATAAAGGAGATACAAGGATTGTTTGAATCCCTTGAAACAAAAAAGCGTTCAAAATAAAACAGCTAGTAGTTTACTTTGAAATAAAAACAACGAGGCTTTCAAGCCCAAAATGGGTTGGCACCAATGTACTGAATCAGTGCGATTCAACACTTATTCTCAAGTAACAATCCTAAGTAGCTCGATGTAGTGAAAAACCTTGATGAAGAACCTCCTCCTACCAAATCTTCACCAAGGAAAAGAGTACAAAAGTATCACTTAGCTACCAAGTGATCATTACCGGTTTCTTCAAGTTTGAGGGTTGAAATGTATAATTCATAAGCTTCAACCTCCTTTGAGTCGATCTCTCTTAGGCTTATGAGTGCATGAGCTTCCCTCGCCAACTCTCTAGCTCTAGAACGTGTGAT
>OVAO01002721.1:0-12253 GCA_900406285.1 Biscutella auriculata | reverse complement strand
CTCTCTCTCTCTCTCTCTCTCTCTCTACTATAGCGAACTCAATCACTTTTTCTCCTCCTTTTTTTTGTACGACACTATTCCTTACTTATAGTGAACAGTGTCCGATTTATTTTTCACTCTTTCGAACCAGGACCCTTATTTTTTTATGGGATTCGTCTTCCTTTGGGCCTCCGGTCGATATCTTCATTTTAATCAAACTCGATCCATGGGCCGAATCGGATCTTGGACCTTCTTTGATCTGGTACGATCCAGGTACCAACAGTAAACCCCCCTCTTTCGAAGTCCGCTGCGTCGAGACCACACTCTCCTGGGCCGACTCGGCGGGCTTTGGACGAGGTTGAAGTTTCGGCTGGGCCCCAAGATTGGGCCGAGATTCGAATCGGCGCTTGACTAGCGTCCCTTCGATCGTCTCTTTCAGGGGGTACCGTTTTCATTTCTCGAGATTTCTCACCTTTGTCGGACTTCGCTTCATACTCTAGGGGACCTTTTCATCTTCTTTCTATCCTTTCCTCGAGATCCTATTCTGCTTAATCATGGTGATTATCTCATTCAAAGTTCTCGATTATCTTCGCTTGTGATCGTTTTTACTTCCTCGATTTGCAATGTCTCGGTGCTTTCCCGAAAAACAAACTACTTCTCTTCTGATATCTGAGGAAGAAATAATCCCATCTTCTCCCCGCCGCTTGCCGTCGAATGCCGGGGTGAATGCTTCGGATGAAACGATGCGGGGAGGTGATTTTCTCGAGTCTGCCCGCGGCGACTTTATCGACTATGACCCCTCCGCTGACTCTGAGAAGTCTGAGGACGAGGCTTTGCGGTTGGCTTCATTTGAGGTTGGGCCATCCCTTTCGTTGGAGGCGACTATCGCTCAGATGTGGGAACACTGCCATATCTCGGAGGATGTCGAGATCGTGATTCCCTCTACTGATCAGAGACCGTGGGACACTCCTCGGGGATTTGTTTGCCTCTTTGAGACCCACTTCACTTGTAGTGGGCTTTGGTTTCCTCTCCCTGACCTATTCGTCACGTACTGCCAGCGCCGGGGGTTGGCTTTCTCCCAGCTTATGTCTTATGCAATTCATCAGATTGTTGGTTTCCTTGCTCTGGCTGCAGAGGCACATGTGGAAGTTACTCCATGGGTCTTCGAGTTACTGATGGTTTTCAACCTTTCCCCGCGAACTCCTGGTTTTTTCTATCTGAATCTGAAACCAAAGTATAGGGTGATCACGGCACCGTGTAACAAAATAAGTCACTGGCAGACGCACTACTTCTATGTCCGTCAAAATGACGCCTCTGGTCTCGACCCATCTGTCGAGTACAGGTCGAGATGGAATTTCTTCGATTTCGGTAATGCCTCTTTTCGATTTTCTTTGGATTTCTCTCTCTTTCGTTTTTACCCTTTCAGTGCTGGTTCATGTGTTTGCTCTTTGCCCTGAACCTTACAGTGCGTCACACGTGCACCGATCGGCCGTCGAACTCTCAGCGAGTCGTTGACTCTATTCTCGCGCTACCAGAGAGGACCTGGTTGGAGCTTTACCAATCCTGCTGGCGCCGCTGTCTTGCTCAATTACCTCCTGGTAATGACCTCTTTACTTTTTCATCCGCTCCTTATGCTTCGAGGTCGCCTTCTTTTTGCGAGGGTACTTATTCACTCTATTTATCAGAAGGTTCAACTATTCCTCTTTATGAGGTGATCATGCTTTCGAAACTTGCGGGTGTTAGCTTTGATAAATCCGTTGCTGCTACACCGTCAAGAAGTCGGTTGGCTGTCCCATCCAGCTCATCTCGACGCCGCATTCGATTGGTTAGCATCAAACCTGTTGAGGATCCGGCTGTTCGGCCTCTGGTCCAAAAAATAGTTCGGGGGCTAAGCGTGGGTCTTTTTCGACGCCTCGAGTGGACGATGTCGCTAGGGGAAAGAGAAAGCGCGTTTCGACCCCTATCATTGCTATGATTGTCGATGCCTCGAAGCGTCCTCGTGCTTCTCCCAATGACGCCCCCGTTGATTACTCGATTGACTTCAAATGGAAGACGAGCAGCCTCTCGATGAGGTTACTGAGGTCGTCAGTGCGTTGATTCGAGTTGTTGATGGCGATGCATCCTATGCGCCACCGACTGATGATCTTAAACAGAGAGATGGCTTCCGTGAATTCGCTCACCACCTGGGTCAGGTATTTGTATTTTTGGGAAATTTCTTGATTTCGATTGGTTAACGAGTCCGTCAAGAATCGTATGTGTGGCGGTTACGAGCTACAATTGCTTCATGCCCGCGGGTCTTCATCCATTAGCTTCGATCCTCCTACCGCTCCCTCCGAAGCCGTTCCTTCAAGAGACATGTCCGTCGCTCAAGATCAGATTTTGTCTTTGGAGGGGAAAATCCGCAAACTAATGAGGTCTCTGGCTGAATCTGAGTCGATAACGGTTCAGGGGAGGGTTGAGGCCATGAGAGCTGACTCCCTTTCCGCGGAGCTAGAGGTGCTACGATAAGCTCTGAAGGATGCCGAGGACCAGGCTAAGGCAGTCGAGCAGGGGAAAGAGTCGGCCGTCCTCGAGATAAATCGTTTAAAGGGGCTTCTCTCGGATGCCCAAACCCGCCTGGACTCCTTTCTCTCCAAAGAATTAGACCTTCAATTGAGGCTCGATGATTCAGAGGCTTACTTGGCTTCTAATCAGCATTGTGCGCCCAAGATCGGGGAACTAGTTCAGGCTTACTTTCCCGCCAGGAATGCACCGATCAAGCTTAAACTGGTTAAGGCTTAGCACATTGGGTTTCGAGAATGCCTTCACGTTCTTGCTAAGAAGGGGATCGCCTTTCCCGAAGCAATGTTGTTGTGCTGCGATGAGAAGATTAGAGAGATCGACTTTCAGATCGCATCTACTGATCTTCCTTCGATATGGTCTCTTCAGTTCGGCCCGATTCTTGCTGAGACCCAAGGCACCTCTTCGAGCTCGATTGCATAGTGATTTTTTTATCTTTGTCTACTTCATTTGGGCCGTGGGCCCCTAACTTGTACTCCTTTGATGGTGTTACTTTGGTACTTTTCTGTTATTCGGAACCGCTGCACTTTTTCCTGACATTTTTTCCTTTTGAGCTGTCACGCTTCATTTTGATTGGTGCATTTAATCACGCCTTTATTTGTCCTTTTAGCTTTCATTGAGAACCGTCGTTTTCCCCTTTCTTTAAATACCCTTTGGGGAATAAGGTTTAGACGCACTTCTCGCTTCATCTCTTTTATGAATAACCGATTCTCTACCTTTCGTTTGATAGTCGCAGAGTTCCTCCACCGTCATGGGATCTGACGTCGACATTCAAGGCGTACGGTTAACTTTTTCTTACTTGTCAAGGTATCTTTACTCTCGGCGGTTGCTTGTCACGGTATCCTTACTCACAAGGTCGAGCGATCATGGTAGCTGTCGTCAGATTATGGGGCGGCGGGGGTAGCGGTTTTGGTGCTAGGCGCTTCGCAAGTTCCGACTCCAGAGCCTATTTTAGGTCTTTGCGGGGTCTCCTCCACCGGGTGGAGCTCGTCGAGGAGGCGGATGCGGCTCCTTTGGGTGGTGCGGCTCCTACGCCGAGGCAGAGTTTTATGAGCCATTGATTTTCGTTTTTGGCTTCGTCATTTGTATCTTTTGTGGCTTCGCTTTGCTGGCTTTCGAGCCTTTGTGATCTGTTGACCTTTCTATAAATAAGATTGTACTTCTCGAAATGCTTTTTTGCTTCAATCTTTAGTGTTTTGGCTTGTTATCTCCTTTTGGCTCTCTTGGTTTGCCCATCTCGGAGCTTAAATAAACGAATCTCCTTAGTTTAATATGACGAGAATTTAGACCTTTTTATTTTCGTTTGAGGTTTTGACTCAGACCTGCTTGCTTCCTCGTCTTATGTCGTGTTTTACCTCATTTTGACACGTATAACGGCTTTGCATTCGCCGCCGATCGGTTCGCTCCGCGATTTTGGTTGCACGAGAGCGCTGCGGAGTTTCGTTTCGTGAAAGTTGGGCCAACTTGCTTTGGTCGTGACTCTGGTTTCGTAATGTGCTGCTCGACCTTGAGTTATATACATAGCGCGAGACACCTTTCAGTTTCGTTATTCGTTTTTCGTGCGTGGGACCGCTTGACCCCGACTTTCGTTTTGTGCGAGGCTTACTTGTGCTCGGCTTTTATACTCATGCGAGGCTTACCTATGCTCTGCTTACAAAAGAATCCTTAGTATGGAGACGGGCGAGGCTTACCTATGCTCGGCTTATTGTGTCTTGAGTGACTGTCGGATAGAACCAACGTTTTTAGGCGTTGGTGCGGGGTATACTCTCGCTCCCGACTTCTAAGGTGTGGATTATTTCACCACGGCACCCATGCGGAGCGCACAATTTCGTCGCCTGGCCAGGACGACGACTCGGGGTGCAAGTTTTTGTAAACACTAGGCTTTTCTAATTCCGCTTAAGCGAGTCTTTTTCTTAGAGCTCGTACTTAAACGGCGCGAGGTTCCGCTTGACCTCGACTTTTGCCAGGTTCCACTTTTCATCGACTATTGCGAGATTGACCTTGGCTTTTTGCGAGGTTCTATTCGTCTTTTTGCGAGATTCTACTTGGATTTTTGCGAGATTCTACTCGGCTTTTTGTGAGATTCTACTCGGTTTTTGTGAGATTCTACTCGGCTTTTTGCGAGATTGACCTCAGCTTTTTGTGAGGTTTTACTTGGCTTTTTGCGAGATTCTACTCGGCTTTTTGCAAATTCTACTCGGCTTTTTGCGAGATTCTACTCGGCTTTTACGAGATTCTACTCGAGTTTTTCGAGATTGTTGATTAAATGAGTTTTCTCTTGACTCGATTTAATACTTTTTAAAGTTATAGCTGTGCCCCGACTTTCACATGCGAAAGGGGGCTGCCTACGTACCCCTTGGTAAGGGGATCAAGCCATTCGTAGTTCATCTTAGGTACTTCTAGTACTTAGCCAGATAGGGACGGGTATATATATGAAAAAGGATGAAGTAAAGGGAAACGGGGATTCGCGCCTCGCGGTTCGCTCTAGCAATTGTACCTCCATAGGTTTGCCGAGTTTCATGATCGTGGAACGGCCTCGACGTCGGTAGTCGCGAGCTCTTAGACGTCTAGTCTAACAACTTTGGTGACTGAATATGGTCCTTCCCAGTTTGCTCCTAAATTTCCAGCTTTCTCTTCCGTGGTGTTCTCAAAGACTTTTAGGAGTACGATATCTCCTACATCGAAGCTTTGCCCTCTTACTTTTTTGTTATAGTAGCGGACAACCAATTGCTGGTAGTTTTGTAACCTTAAGAGTCATCCTTCGGAGGCTGTCGGTGAGCATTTCACGTTGCTCTTCGATTAGGTTGAGATTGTCGGTGAGCATTTCATCGTTGAGTTTTTCGTTGACCGTTAAAGTCATCCTTCGGAGGCTGTCGACGTTGACCTCGGTTGGGGCCATTGCTTCAAGGCCGTGAGATAGGGAGAATGGTGTCTTACCAGTGCCTGCTCGCGGAGACGTGCGGTATGACCAGAGCACTCCGTCAAGCTCTTCAGCCCATTTCCCCTTTTTGTTGTCAAGCGTTTCTTTAGCCCGTCGATAATAGTCTTGTTCGTTGCTTCGTCTTGTCCATTTCCTTGTGGGTAGCGTGGTGTGGATTTGTTCAGCCTAATCCTCCAGTTACCGTAAAAACTTCCAAACTTCGCCGAGATGAACTGCGATCCGTTATCTGCAACGATCTCGTATGGTAGTCCGTGCCTACAGATTATATTTTTCCACACAAAACTTACTACGTCTGAATCTTTGATGTTAGCATAAGCCTCTGCCTCCACCTACTTTGAAAAATAGTCGGTCATGATTAGCATAGAGCTCTTCTGCTTTGATCTTGGTAGAGGACCGACTATGTCCATCGCCCATCTCATGATCGGGGATGGTTGGGTTATTGTAGACAGCATCTTGGAAGGTAGGTTGATCATCGGAGCGTGGCGCTGGCATTTTCGTAGTGGGTTGCGTACTGCATGCAGTCTTTTAGCAGTGTCGGCCAGTAATGGCCCTGCCTTTTCATTCTGATTGCCAATGCTCGTCCTTCGAAGTGGTTGCCTCCAGCTCCTTTGATTACTCGATCGATCTCGCTGCCACTGATGCATCTCGGCAAGATTCCCGACGCACTCCATCAGAATATTTTTTCACGGATTATGATGTAGCGGGCGCTTCTAGCTCTCAGCTTCCTCACTTCCCATTGGGGTAGGCGTCCATTCTTTCGTTCTTTGCTTCGTATTCTCCATTGAACTAGCTGGTCATGAGCTGCGAATCGTAGTAAGCTTGGGGCCTCTCTGCTCCGATTTCTTTGGCTAGACACATTCCCGCTACGAGTGACTCGTACTCGGTTTCGTTGTTCGAGGCTGGAAATCTGAGCCTGAAAGACTGCTCTAAGATTTCTCCTGTCGGCGAAGTGAGTCGTATGCCAACCCTTGATCCTTGGCATGAAAGGTCCATTTGCCTTCTAACTCCTCTTTTCTTCCTCCATCGGGAGGGATCTCGATGATGAAATCTGCCAGGACTTGGGCCTTGGCGCTGGTTCTGGCTTTGTACTCAATATCGTATTCACTCAACTTTATTGCCCACTTGGCTAGCCGCCCCGACTGGTTTGGGCTGTGGAGCACTGTTCGAATCGGTTGGTTGGTGAGCACGGTGATTAAATGGGATTAGAAATACGGTCGCAACTTTCAGGCCGAGATGATTACTACGAGTGCCAACTTTTCTAGCGCCGGTTAGCGAGATTCGACTTCGTTCAAACTTTTGCTGACGTAGAAGATCGGTCTCTGCTCGCCTCGATCCTCTCTGATAAGCACCCCGCTGACAGCTGCTTTGGTTGTGGCGATGTATGAAATTAGCATCTCGCCCTCCTCGGGTTTCGCTAATATTAGAGGGGTCGACAAATACATCTTGAGTTGATTGAACGCTGCCTCGCACTACTCAATCCACTCAAACTTTTTGTTCAGCTGGAGGAGTTGATAGAATGGGAGACACTTGTCTGTTGACCTTGAAATGAACCGGTTGAGAATGACTATTCTTCCTTTCAAACATTATACTTCTTTCGCGCTTATGGGCGATGGTAGCCAGGTGACAGCTACAATCTGCTTTGGGTTAGCTTCGATTCCTCGCTTTGTGACCACGTATCCCAAGAACTTGCCTGAGGTGACTGCGAACGTGCACTTCGTCGGATTGAGCTTCATGCTATACTTGTTCAGGATCAGGAAACACTCGCCGAGATGGGCGATGTGGTCTGATGCTTTGGACTATTTTACGAGCATGACGTCGATATATACTTCCATCGTTCTACCAATCTGTTGGTCGAACATCTTGTTGACGAGACGCTGATAGGTTGCTCCGGCATTCTTCAACCCGAATGGCATTACTTTATAGCAATAGATTCCCTTATCCGTGATAAATGACGTCTTCTCGCGGTCGTCCGGGTTCATGAAGATCTGGTTGTACCCCGAAAACGCATCCATAAAGGAGAGGTGTTCGTTCCCCGTCGTCGCTTCTACCAGACGATCGACGTGCGGAAGTAGGAAACTGTCCTTTGGGCACACCTTATTGAGATCCGTGAAGTCAACGTAGACTCTCCACTTCCCATTCTTCTTTTTTACTACGACGGGGTTCGCTAACCACTTAAGGTATTGCACTTCACAAATTGATCCCGCTTTAAGGAGTCTCGTCACCTCGTCGTTCACAACTTTCGGCTTTCTCGTGACCCAACTTTCACCTCTTTTGCCTTGCTGGCTTGAACGTTGGATCCACGTTGAGCTCGTGGGATGCCACGTCGGGATCGATCCATGGTATGTTGCTGGTTGAACACACGAAAGTCCCTAGATTACTTCTCAAGAAATTGACCAATTCCTTCTCTATTTCCGAATCCAGATCTCTGCCTATCATGGTCTCTCTTTCCGGATTCGAATCGTCCACTGCTATCATATTGATACTGGTGCTCTTGTCCGGATCCACTCTTTTTGGGGCCTCGCTTCCTCCTGCCCGATCAGTAATTGTTATTGGACAGGAGCCGCTCTCTTCATGTGCTCGTCGATGTAGCAAGCTCGCGATGCTGATTGGCTTCCCCGGATTGTTTGTGGTCCTTGTGGAGTCGAGAACTTCACACATTGATGATAGGTTGAGGGGACGACCTTCATTGCAGTGAGCCACGACGTTCCTAGAATCGCGTTATAGATTGCCGGCTTATCGATGACATAGAATCGACATATGCTCATTACCCCTCCCGCGCTCACGGGTAATTTGATCATTCCGACAATGACTGTTATCTCTCCCGAGAATCCGATCAACGGATGAATGTTGGGCTTCACTTCAGATAGGTCTACTCCCATTCTATCCAACGTTTCTTTGAACATAAGGTCGACTGAACTCCCAGTGTTGATCAAAACTCTTGATACATCACAATTTCGAGTGTTGATTTCGATTACTAACGAGTCCTGGTGCGGGAAATCCAGCAAACTGGTATCCTCTTCGTCGAAGGTAATTCGTATCTCGCTTGATACCTGACAAGGTTGCCTATGGGCCGAGGTCGCTTTCCTCTCGTTGGCCTTGATTGCTCGCACCGAGTCTTTACAATTGAAGACTCCGCCCATTATCACATTGATCTGCCTCCTGACGTTAGGCTCTTTATTCTCTGGCTGACCAAGGTCTACTTGGTTTTCTTGCCGCGCTTCTCGAGGTTGCCTCTCCGGTCCTCGGTCTTCAAATTGAACCCTTCGTTCGTTGTTTCGATTATCGTCTCTCCACGGGGGGGTCCAGCTCCCTTCCGCTTGTTACCCTCATCTCGATCTACATTGACACTACCTTTCTCGTACTGGTTCATTAGCTGGAACTTGAGATATCGACAATCTGGCGTTGAGTGGCCATACCTCTGGTGATGGTCGTAGTAGGCTTTGGGATCGTACAAACTTTTCATGTCGTCGCCTTTGCGAGGTGACAGATTTCCCAACTGCTGCTTCCCTTTGTCGATGTAGGCTACTGTTTTGGATGATCTCGCATATTTCTCGCTGTAATGTTGTCTCGTCTAGCGGAACTCTTCCTTCGGCTTCTCCATTGAGCTTGCTGCCTTCGCGGGAGTATACTTCTTCTCTAAGGCCGCATACTCTTCATCCGCTTCTATGAAACGAGTCGCGCGATGCAGAGCATCGTCTAGCGTTGCCGGCTGGTTAATTAATAGATGATCGCAGAACTTCGACTTATACCAAAGGGCGTTTCGCAGGGCTGTTATGGCAGTGTCGTCCGCTATAGTCACGTTGGACACTATTTCCTTGAATCGGCCGAGGAATTCGTGGAGTGGCTCTTCCGTTCTCTGAGATAGAGTCCACAGCTCGGTGTTTGATGCGCTCTTCTGTATATACATGGAGTAGTGTTTCATGAATGAAGTCGTTAAGGTTCGAAAGCTATCTATGGTGTTGGCTTCGAGCCTAGTGAACCAACTGAGCGCTGCCCTGCTAAGGTTTTCCACAAAGAGCTGGCAATACCGGGCATCTCGCTCTTCCGGGGTAAAATGAGACCTTCCCATCGCGATGGTGAATGCTGTCATGAAGTTCCTGGGTCCGTCGTCCCTTTGTAGGTCGGACATCTGAGCTTTCCGTCGTGACGGAATCTGACGCTAGTGATGTTGTTGGTGAACAGGCTTCTCTGGGTCTCCTCCAAGACTCGTTCGATCTCGGGAGCTGAACTTGTCACTTGATGGACCCGCGAGGTTATCTTGGTGATCTTCGCTCTCATTTTTTCTATTTCGAGGTCCCTTCTGTCTGCAATATCCTCGGGGACTGCCAGAGGCGTGCATGGATTTTGCTGGATCTCGGCTCCAACCCTTCGCACGGTTGCCTCCTGGCGAGTCGAGGTCTGTTGCTCAGTTCGGGACGCAGGAAACTCAACATAGAGGTTTCGGCGTAGACCGCAAGCTTGAGGAGTTTGATCTTCCTTGGCTCGGTCAGAGATCTGACGCTGAAGGCTCTGCTGCTCTGGGACTATGCTCTCGATGAGCTCGCTTGTTTTCTGATTTCCGATCTCCCGGTGGTCCATGCGCTTGATGAGCATTTTCATCAGATCGGTTTGATCGTAGTGCGTTTCTTTCGACGGATCGCTGCGACCGCTCGCCGGTGGCAGGATCTCGAGATCTGTTACCTCTTGAGGGTGTTGCTCGCTTTCTCCATTGGTGACAGGTTCGACTATCATTGTCTCTTCGACCATTGTTCAGATCTGAAACGTTTCCGACTTTGCTTGAAGGTTACTTTGTGACTTTTGTTTATCCCGTGGTACTCCGAGGTTTTTATCCTTCAGGACGCAATATTGTACCCTCAGACGGCGCCAAATGTTGAATCCAGAAATTATCACAAGGACAATAAGATTGAATCCAAATGTTAATCCGTTAGATCAAGGTTGAAACAAGGAATCCATCATTAATCTTACAGCATATATGAATTGCTTAAATTAAATACTGAAAAATAAAGGACTCGTATGTAAATGAGTTAGTAGAGGTTAGGTTAGATGAGTTCGCTAAAGAGATGTTAATGATTAATCGAAGTGTGAGGTAATTAAGGTGCGGGCTAAGTTAAGCAGAAAGTAAATAAGACGAGGATTTCTCACTCAAGGGGAGTCGAGTTGATCGGCGTTTATATCACAATCGTTTGCGAGGTCACAAGCTAAGTTTGACTCTCTGGTCGAGCTCGGATCGCGAGATCGGATTACAAGGCGAGGTCAAAGATGACTCTCGGATCACACTTTTAAGTCTATGTTCTTTCTTTCTCTCTCTCTCTCTCTCTCTCTCTCTCTCTCTCTACTATAGCGAACTCAATCACTTTTTCTCTTCTTCTTTTTTGTATGACACTGTTCCTTATTTATAGTGAACAGTGTCCAATTTATTGTTCACACTTTCGAACCGGGACCCTTTTTCTTTTATGGGCTTCGTCTTCCTTTGGGCCTCCGGTCGCTGTCTTCTTTTTAATCCAATTCGATCCATGGGCCAAATCGAATCTTGGACCTTCTTTGGTCTGGTACGATCCAAGTACCAACATTTTTGCAAAATTGCAATCACTGAATCAAAAGGAGAACTCACATAAGTGTTTTAGGCCATGGGTGCAAAATGGTTAGAGGGAATCATCCTAAAAATGAGAATGACCGAATTGAGCTAAATGTGTTTAGGCTAAATGCTCAATTTCGTGCTTGAATATAGAAAATCATGTTAATCCCATGAAACATTATGCAACCAAAATCATGTTAATTAAAGTCAAATTAAAACTCATATCATATTGAAAGCAATCCTAAACAGCAAGTATCAAAGACCATGAACTTAGCTTATATTACATCAAGCATTGTTAGCATAGACCATCCAAGATCGGTACTTGTCTCTACGAGTTGAAGCATTTCATACCGTCCATCTATATCGGCGCCATCAGACTGGTACAATTCCCTGTGAAGATGCGGGTTTGGTACCGACATCTATACCGGTCATATCTGACCGACACCAATGTTAAAGCTGCTTCCTTTTGCTCGTTTTTGAACCCATTTGTTATGATTTCTCTTGTTCATTTTGCCTTTACTATTTAAGTCTTTGTTTCTCAAACACTGTTTCTTTAGCTTTGATTTTAAATAAAAAGAGAACCTTTTCTCCATAGAAGCTCATTTTAAGAGTGTGTCATATCTCTTAAGCCCCTTTGGTATGTAAGATCCAAAGAATTCAAGGTGTATCAAGAGGTCTCTCATACCTCTTGTGATCGTCATCGTTCCACATCCATCCTCCATTTTAGTCATCCTCCATCTCCACTTCATTTCCATACATCATCATCACCATTTCAACCATCTTCTACCTCCATTGAATCCATTCTCAAGTATATTCCTTAGATCCTCTCAAAGTAGTGTTCGATCAAGTCAAATGAGAGTGTATCAATTGTGCACTTACATCAAGTGTATGACAGAATTCCCCACTAATTGAATTTGTTGTCCATTAAGTCTATTCAAGAGATTGTTTTAGGATGATAGATTGTTGTATGAAATTGTGTGCACCGCTTTCTAATTGTGCTTTCTTTCAAGAGATTGTTTATATTGCATAATTAGGAAAAGGTTATCGTCACGAGAGTGGGTTAATTTACATTATAAATTCCTAGACATAAGACAATCTAATTGAGTGAATTGAACCATTATCTAGCATGAAAATAAACTGTAAAATTCGATTGCCTTAGTCCATATGCTTGGTTTATATTCTGAATTTTCTTCTTCCTC